>BQKZ01000247.1:79337-129053 GCA_036244855.1 Temnopleurus reevesii
TACGTCATCAACACGTCATGTCACGTGACCTGTAGTTACAAATTGGCCAAAAATATAACTATTTTGAAAATCTTAAGATATTTTTCAAATATTCATAACTTTTTTATTTGTAGTCCGTTTTCGCTCAAACTTTTTTTCATCTGTTTGTCTGATTTTTGCGCTTTGAATCAGAGCAAGAAATTCTTGGTCCGGAGTCCTCCTTTAACCTCTTCACTATTTCAGTAAATGCCTGCAACCTATAGGTTACATAGATGTTAGTGTTTACAAATTATGATACTTGTAGATATCCTCTCCACTTTTCAAGATATTAAAATGTCCCTGTCTTTTTCAGGCACAGTAGACACTCCAAGTAATTTTAACCTTAGGATTTCCTTTTAAGATCAGAAATCCCCCAATTAATATTTAAAAGAAGAATATGAATCTTTTGATTGGGGAAATTAATTTACAAATTATAATACATATCCACTCCACTTTTTAAGATATTAAACTGTCCCTGTCTTTTTCAGGCACAGTGGACACTCCAAGTAATGTTAACACTAAGATTTCCTATTTAGATCAGAAATACCACAATTAATATTTAAAAGAAGAATATGAATCTTTTGATTGGGGAAATTAATTTGATGTATCAGGAAATATTATCACGTTGCACATCTTTTTAGAGTCTCTGTCTTTTTCAGGCATAGTGGACACTCCAAGTAATGTTAACATTAAGATTTACTTTTAAGATCAGAAATACCTTAATTAATGCTTAATAGAAGAATATGGATCTTTTGATTGGGGAAATTAGTTTTACAAATTATCATACATATCCACTCCACTTTTTAAGATATTAAACTGTCCCTATCTTTTTTCAGGCACAGTGGACATTCCACGTAATGTTAACATTAAGATTTCCTTTTAAGATCAGAAATCCCCCAATTAATATTTTAAAGAAGAATATGGATCTTTTGATTGGGGAAATTAATTTACAAATTATAATATATATCCACTCCACTTTTCAAGTTATTATACATTCCCTGTCTTTTTCAGGCATAGTGGACACTCCAAGTAATTTTAACATTAAGATTTCCTATTTAGATCAGAAATACCTTAAGTAATGTTTAATTGAAGAATATGAATATTGTGATTGGGGAAACTTTTTTGTTCTCTCTTTCACACTCACTTCCTCTCACCTTTCTACCAAAGGGGTCATTTCTATGTACTTAATCACCTGTCACAGGAATGATCGATTGGAATACAATGTAGGAGCTTTGTAAACCACAAAGTTTAGATTCCCCTTTTGTATGTGGTTTGACCCCTGTACAAATACATTTGCCCTCTTCACACTTGAAAATTAATCGCGTTGATAAGGGATGAATTGATGTGTTTGGAGCTCTGCAAAGGATACATATTCTTGTAAACCAAGAGCATTATTTTCTAAAGAATCTGTCGAACGTTTTGAATGCTGATCTGGAAATGAACAAAAGAAAGAGAAAAGAACACAACAAACCCACTTTGAATTTATAAGCAATTATCTTTAAAAATATTTTGTACGCAATTTTTTGGGTAATTTTATTCAATTTATGTTTACCCGAATTTTTACAAATTTATCTTTTTATATCTTGGGTGTTATTGAAACGGAAATAAAATCAATTAATCAATGATTCCCAAATCATTGTGATTTTGCTTCTGATTAATAGGAGAAAATGTATTTGATTTAACTGACATCATAATTAAGGTAAAAAAATTAGTTATCTTCAGTAGATGAAGACTTATTCCCATATAGTATCCCAGGACACATAGGGTTAAGAGTCTGTGAATTTGACTTGGAAATGCAACAAACATAATTTGCAGAGGTGTGCAACACAAAAACAATCTTATACAAAAAAGGAAATTTTTTAAAGTTTTGATGATCCATTTGAGCAAATTAGTCAGCAGGAAAACATTTAGACCACATTGTCGATTGCACACCACAGTGGGGGAAATTTAAACCGTTTTACAAGGGACTGGTGGCTAGGAAAATGGGGAAAAGCAAATTAGTCTGAGAATTTGACATTTCAGAATTAGCTTGTTAGGGTCAAGTAGTCGTAGACTTTCGGATGTTGATGACTGAAAGTACACCCAAAATATGAGCATTGTATTTCGTCTGGAAAGGAAGAAATTTATAGTTTTCTATGGTCGAAAAGCCACTGATTTTTATGACTAATGGCATTTCCCATGCTCTTTGTGTACATAGTGATGGTTTTGGCTGTGAACATACATTTATGGATCACCTTTGAGAAATGATTGAACGAGATAATTGCAACAAAAGCAAAAATATGAACACTGCTTTTCCCTAACTAGTTAGGCTATACGAGTTACATGTTCTCTGAAAGATGAGTGGCTAGTTTCATGTGTCCCAAAGGAAAATTTTTGCACTTTTGATATGGCTGTTAAGTACCAACAATGCAAGTATATTGAGGCTTTGGAATATTAAAAAAAAAATCATTGTTATTCTATGAAAATGACAATTCCTTCCAGGCCACATTTTCCTTGAACTGTGATCTGTCATAGTGGTTAGTATTGCCTCGTACCTCATAACAAATAAAAAAAAATATTAGGCTAATGATTTTCAGTCAAAGGAGGCCAAAGTTGACCAGCTGGCTTGGTTGGGGGTAAATTGCTTTTCTCTTAAGATCCACATTCAGGATGACTGGAACAAATTGAATGGGGGTTGTCGGAGAGCATGCCCCCCCCCCCCTCCCATTTGTGACTTGGAAAGATTATTAGTTGCTTCAAAGTAAATTGCTTGTTATAAGTTAGCACTGCCCCTCCCCTATAATTTAGATTGTTCCAATTTTATGCTATTATTCATCAAATTTGACTGTCACAAGGAATTAGTGACAGATTTGCTGACTCTCACGCAAACTAGTTCTGCTTCTTTCTAAAATCAGACGAGTCCGACTCTTACTTGAATTTCCAGTACTATAAAATGCAAGTGATATTCAAACCCTGTTATAGGACCAAAACGGTCATCATTTGGTCTAAGATATGGATAGCTTCCTGTGCGGTAAAGACTCCCAAGATGAAAGAAGAGGAAAAAGATGCTATATGTCTAACATTAATCAATGCCTTACCAACAGATGTTTTACATTTGTAATCAGTTCTTAAATTCGTCATTTTATTTATGGGTTACCATGCTTCAGAATGGTCTTAACCCATTAACTACTGGAACAGGTAGTCCCTGCACAAAGTCTATGGGAATTGCAGAATTCAGTAGTCAATGGGGCCATAGATGAAATATGATGGTGAATTACAAATGCTATGTCTTCAATCATTATATTTAGTTATTAAAAGATATTCCTCCTCCTCTAAAAAATGAATAAAGCAATTGTAAGGACTAAATCTAATCGCTGGCAAACTTTGAACATAATATCTACAGTAGATACTTTCCCTGTCTAATTCCAGTTTGGCCCAGCTGGGACCTTATTGAAAACAGCAGAATTCTCCGAAAATTCAAATTAGTTGATTATATTGCAGTGAAGTCAAAAAGAGCTTGAGCTTTCGATCCTAGCAGAATCTTAATCATAAGCAAAATGACTGTTTAAAATACGGCGGAATCACTGTGACTATGAACATTTCCACTGCCGTTTGGTTTGAGGTTTTTGGCTGCAATTTCAGATACGCCTAGTCCTTGTCCTAGCGAGTCTGTTGGGAATTACGAGTTCCGAGCTATTTCTCACAATTATCCGTGAAAAGCGAACCCTTCATTGTCTGCTGCTACACAATGAATTAACATAAAACTGCAGAAAATGACAAATTACCATGTAATTGATTAAAACTGCATCATATTAAGGGATCTTTCTACGTAAAAAGAAGCTACGATGGAGGTATTATTATTCCGTTTTTGTCATCACTTAGGATGAACAGGGGGAATATAAGGGAACATTTTCAACCAATTTACTTCAAGGGAAAAATCATTAACGTCATAAAGCTCTGATGATAGGAGTGTAATTGTCAAACGAATACAAAATTAGGAAGATGTTCCCTGAGCTTAGAACATTAATTGGTAGGAAAATGGGAGCATTGTCACAGGTTAAATGGTTATAATAATGGTCGTGGGGTAATGGGATGGGGTGCAATTGAAGAGAAAGGGGCAAGCTTTGTACCCATCCAAAGCATTCTTGGTGGCACAACAGCCCCTATCCCTAAGGACCGGTGTCTTTTGTATTGGAGGGGATTCGGGTGATTCTGGATGATTTTAAACCATTAGCTTACAGGGCAGTATAAAGATCCGAAGCTATTAGCTTGGGTCATTTGGAAGATGTTAAAAAGGAATAGGAAACAAATTATGGTCTGTTTTCTTTGGTTGCTTAGAGAAATACAAAAAAGTTTAAATTCTTATGTATTCATTTGTGTTTAATGCAACCACATATGTTTGGTTAAGAATTTGCATAAATGAAAAGATCTTTCTCTTTTGCTTTTAAGGCTATGATCTATTTTCAAACCATGGGTTAAGAATGGAAACTGGTTTGAATCTAACACAGGCATTGTACAATTCAGATATCAGTATGAGCTCTCTGAGATTATAAAAATAATAATGAACGGCTTTAATATAACGCTTATCAATTAATGAGAATTCCCTAAGCGCTCCACAATTGCAGCATTATTACCCTGGCTTTAGCCCGGCAGCCACCATGCAGCGCACTTGACGATTCAAGGAATGAATATTCCTACCAGGTACCCATTCACATCACCTGGGTTGAGTGCAGCACAATGTGGATGAATTCCTAGCTGAAGGAAATTAACGCCGATGGGACACGAACCTACGACCCACTAGTTGAAAGGCGAGAGTTATGACCACTACACCACAGCGCCTCCACAATCCCATATATCTGTATATTTTCATTGATTCTAAAACAGTTGGTTATATGATTAACTTTTAGAAATGAATATCTATATAAAAACACTTCGCTCACTCAAATGCTGTCTTGCTCTCTTGCTCTCTCATATAGTTTGGGCATCTCTTGACTGGTAATGAGAAACATTTGTTTAACCAATGATGCTAAAGACAACCCATGAAAGAAATGTTTATTCATACTTTCATTAAGATAATAGGTTTGGAATCTTGACTTGTGATGCTGGATTAATAAGTTACGACAAGCACAAGTGAAATGCAATGCTGCTAAAACATGCATGAAAAAGTTTTGGTTATCATTTTTAGTGAAAATAATGTTGAAAGTTAACATTTCAGACAGTGTGTTTCATTGGCATTTTTATGTCATTGGTATGTGTCTGTAACATGAAATACCTCCACAATGTGTCTCAGAAGAGGGTCTTTTGTGCTGACAGTCTGTAATCCCTCCTGTCCCCTCTCCCAATCTTATTCCCCTCTTCTAAAGACCCCTTATAATCCCATTCTCTACCCCCTTTTAATCCCATTCCTACACCCTTCCTGCAGACAAAGCTCA
This sequence comes from Temnopleurus reevesii, assembly GCA_036244855.1. Taxonomy (NCBI): domain Eukaryota; kingdom Metazoa; phylum Echinodermata; class Echinoidea; order Temnopleuroida; family Temnopleuridae; genus Temnopleurus; species Temnopleurus reevesii. Next base: position 84,767 of record BQKZ01000247.1, read on the forward strand.
TCTTTCTTTCGCAAGAGGATTGCTCCAATCCGAGCATATTTTAGAGGATCTTGCTATCAATTCTGTTGTAAGTACAACAAAAATCACAATTCACTCCCCATGTATATACCTCTATGCCTCATTACAGTTTTTCACTTTTATTTAAGCTCAGAATCTCTCAATAGGCCTACACAAGCCTTTCTATCCTCTGTGGGGAGTATTCAGAGTTTTCAGACAAAACATGGGTTTGTCTCAAAAGACGTAAAGCTTCTTCTCCACCTCTGTATGGGCCCATATCCTTCTTATTCTCGGAAGCAATGAGCAAATATTTATGACGAGCTGTGAATAAGCACAAAATAAAGTCAAGCGAGCTTGTTTTTCAGTTCGTATCCCATATCAGTTGGTGTGGGCAGTTGGTGAATTACCTTTTACCTTCACAACAAACATGTTTTCGACTCCCCTCCGACTTGTGGGATCCCCTATTTTGACGGGCTCTCTCATTCCTCGCCCCCGTTTTCAGCCCCCTCGCCCCTGTTTTTAGCCCCCTTGATGCCCTATTCCAGCCCCCTGATCCCCACTCAAAGAGGACAAATGTCATCTATTTACTCTCCCTCTTAACCTTTTATAATTCAGCTAACATCCCAAAGCAAAGATTTAAGATGATACTTGTGTCCTTTTGTTAACTGTCCATTTTCTCTTCTATTTTTAGCATCAAATGGTTTATTCTTTCCATCCCTGTATGGTGGTAGATTTAGACCATTCTTTAAAAGGACTTCGTTCTCATTAAATCTAATATTACTATATCATAATTTCATAATCATAGAAAAAATTTAGTAGGATATGAGCAGAAGATTGAGAATAAAAGTTCCAGATTGAACCTTTATTTATAAGGTTTTTGGCTCAACTATGATAGCTTTTAATCTTCATCACCCCCATTTAAAAAAAATGCTTGTACTCATTTATTTATATTGGACTTATACGTAACCTTTGTAAAGACAAACTACGCTTCGGTTGATAGATCAGAGGAGTTTATTGAGCAGTTGAGAAGGGGACTTACATTGATATTAGGGTTTACATTTGTAAGGTTTGAGGCATTTTGAACACATTCCCCAATGCAGAATAAGAAGAAATTATGTTCAACTAAAAAAGGGCATCTGCCTTGATCATAGGAACTCATTGGGTGCAAATGAAGCCTCATTATTAGGCAGTATGTATTCAGTTACATCTCCATATTCTTGACTTATTTCCCATCATTTTTCAGAAGTGTTTCCCTTTAAACTTTAGTATCAATTAGACTTTGCTGAATTACCTAACTGTATGAAGTCCCTAGCACTTTGAAGAATCCCAACTTGTTATCACCAATGTTTTTTTCTTTTATTCCTGAATATTCCAGTAGCTGCTTAATGGGAATTTGATGTTACCATCGGGGAGAAAGCACTTATATCCTCACCAAATCTTTTCTTGATTTTCTCTGTAACAAAAAAATGAAGAATGTGTAGGATTTGGCGAGAGTGGTATCATTGTGAGCTTAGGGGCTGTACTGAGAAAAACAATTCATTGTTGAGAGTGATGGGTTGACGATGTGAATTGGGTTTTGAAGTATTTCAACATAATAAGTGGTTTGTAAAATTATTTCAAATGGATTTCTGACCCCTTTAACAATTTTTCCTCTTTATTTCCCCTCTACTTTCTACTTATTGCAAGCAGGCCTGAATTTTTGCAAAGTTACTTTTAGTCTGATTTTTGTTTGAATATCTCACATATCTGAGCCTGTATCTAATAGCATGCAAAAAGACAAATATGTTGAATATGTGTGTATGTGTGTGTGTGTGTTTGTATGGGGGGGGGCAGTGCATGCATTCATGGGTTTCCACTTGTGTATCGCCCTATATTTGGGGAAGGGCACTCATTTATCTCCACTAGTAAATCATCACAGGCAAAAAAAAAACATATTCAACACTATATACAAATGGTAGCCATGCTATAGCTGGGTAATAATGCACAGAGTGCTTAGAAACACTTTGTATTAATAAGCGTTATATGAATGTTGTGTATTATTATCATCATTTATATACATCTGTACAAGAGCTGTTCCCAAAACCACTTGGAATATTATTCTAAAGCTTTTTCATTCTTCCGCTCTTTGTATTCTACAAAGTGTTTTTAAAAGTTTATCATCTTGTTTTTGTTAAATATAATGGCATGAAGTGTGGACATAAAAGCTGTTCAATATTTGATTATTATACTACATTAGTTCTCCGAAATGGCAAGAATGTCATATATTACAAACGCAGTGGTATGTTTATAAACAGTCTTTTCTATTTTTTGGAATTTCGAAATTTTGTCCTAATTTTCTGGTTTATAAATTGAAGTATGATAAGTGTATCTAATTGCATTCTAGCAATTGTTTTGAATGTTCCCTCTTTCACAGTCTGTGTATATTGTAAAGAAAAGAAATTAAAAGCAGAAAATAAAATGATGAATTAGATAAGAGCTTGGAAACCATTGTAAGTTAATGAAACTATCAACTATTTTCATGCTTTACTGCATAGAATATACAATTCCTGAAATGCGTTCATGCTTCTGCGTATTCTTGTAAAGGAATTCGTATATCATCTTCCCCTATGCTAAATCACTGTGAAATTAATGTGGTCAAAGCGCATTGTCTATTTCTCTCCCATTACTCATGCAAACCTTGAATATATAGATGAGTCAGTAACAAAAAGACATAATTCCAATTTGGCTGATTTGAAGAAAAAAAAATGAGTTTAAAGATTTGGTCTTAAGTGAAAGCTAAGTACATAAAAATGAAATTGAAAGTGATGACCCTTTTTTAATGTCAAGCATTATTTTATGCTACCATACTTATTAGAGAGGCCATTTACCAGAACATTTTTTATAAAAAGCTAATTTTTTGCCAGAAATTGAGTTTTGACTTTATTTCACTCCTGGCCTTTGAATATAACATCTTAATCCATGTGATAAGCCCCATAAAACTCAAACTGTGTTGTGCACAAAGACATTCTAAAAAATGTGGAATTTGTTACCTTCAAACTATTTTTCCAACTTTTTAATACGAATGTTGACAAACAATGCTCTTGTGCATGCCAAATGGAATTAGTATCATGATATAATCTGTATACTTATCCCTGGAACGAAACAGGCTTTGTTTGAACATGTCGGGGGAAAGTGAGAGCTTCACGCTTTTTAGTCAAATTGACATTAATGTTAACTCGAGTAGCTGCTAGGAATGTAATGTCAGATTAAACATTCCAATGAAGTGAAAGAATTATTTTTCAAAGTGTTATTCTATCAAATGTACAGTGGAAACTTAGTATGATGAGTTACTTCGGACCATCAAAATAATTTGTTCAAGCAGTAATCTCTATATAGCAGATTTAAGAACATTAAGTTATGAAGAGCTGAGACCAGATTTTTTAGCAGATATTTTGTTATTTCAGATCCCTTTACACCGAGTTTCCACTGTACCATGTAAACAGGGAGAATGAGAATGATGGGGTGAAGAAGGACAAAATTTTACCACTAAGTATAGTTTTTAATGAGGGGATCAGTCTTTTTATTCTGTTTTACTTCTAAAATACTGTATAAGCTGAAATTTTCGCTGTGGTTTTATTTTCGCTAATTTCACGGTTATGGCCTCGCGAAAATTTCCACTCTATATGATGCACATTCATTTGTGTACAAACACTTTCAAAAATGTGAAAATAACAACACGCCAATGTGTCAAACTGGTCAGAAATTGCGAAAATATCTGTACGCCAAAATATTGGCTTATACAGTAGAGCTTTCAATCTGTTTGAAAAGTAATAAAAAGTCAAAGCAAATATGATATCAACAGAAGATGTAAACACACTGTATAAGCTCCCACCCCCCATCATGCACAAAATTATTACTCTTGCAATCATGGATTCCAAGATTTTCAAGGAAATTTTCATTAGGAATAAGGCAAGAATTGTATTTTGTGATCTCCTTGTTTTGGTTTCTTATTGCATGATTAGCCAATATCACTTTCAGAAGAACTCCATGCTCAAGGACATCTTTCATTCACAGCAAATTTCAATTATATCTAGACCTTCAATGCAATATATATATATTCTCTTCCAAAGAAGGAACAAATGTTTTGCTATTTTTAGGATAAAAACAGCAAAGATTCTTTATCAAAAACTCAAAACGAAGCAGAGTAGAAGCGAAATTGAGCAGTATTGTAAGGAGCAATGCTTGTCCAATATCACTTTCAGAGGGGCTCTGTGCTCAAGGATTTATTCCATTCACAACAAATGACAATTATATTCACTCTCTTCCAACAAAACACAAAGATTTTGAGAATAAAACAACAAAGGTTACTTATCAAACTCAACAAGAAGTGAAATTGAGCAGTGTAGTTAGTAGCAAGGACACATAAAACCAGCACATGACAAGAAATTACCATGGCGATTTCGTTTACAACTCAGCAGTTGTTCAAAGAGTGAGACAGGTGTGGTGTAATGTGTGTCCGTCAGTGGAGAAAAAAGGTAAAATAAGGATATGGGGTATCAAAGATTAGTTCTTAGGGGTGTGTTTGGCCTCTAAACATAAGCAAATGACCTGAAAATGATGTGCCACCCAGTGAGTAGATGTTACATTTTTCAGTTTGTTTGGGGATCTATTTGCAAAAATAATGCTTACTTGAAAATACAGTCAAACCTCGTTATAACGAGATCGTTGGGACCAGAGAAATTACCTCTTAATATTGAAACCGTGTTATATCAGGGCCGAAATACAATAAAATACAAAGCGATGGGACCAGGGAAATTACCTTGTTATAATGAGGGCTCGTTATATCCGTGCTCTTTATAACGAGGTCTGACTGTATAATGATATGTGATGTCTGCTTTGCATTTAAACATTTGATCTACTTTTGAAGTATTTGCAAACTTTGTAGTAGATAATAGAGCCCCTCCTCCATTCTCAAAAATATGCTGTGCTTGCAATTATCACCCCACCCTGTTCCTGAAAAAAGACCCCCCCCCCCAACAACTAAGTAGACAAAACAAGCAAAAATGATCAAGAGATTTACGCTTTGTATATTGCAGAAGTTTCTTTTATGTGACACTAGGGCTTGCTAGTTTTCAAGAAATTTCTTAGGATCACAGATATCTCTATTTGAATCATATGCTTGGGTTGCAAAATGATGCAGATGCAATACTCATATTGTATGATATTTTTAGATTTATCATCAAAAACGATTTGACAGTGAGGTAGGCGAATCCAGGATCTTGAAATCAGGGGAGGGGGATAAGGGGGAGGGGGTGGATGTGAGCTGGGGGCAATTTTCCAATCCCTGCCAACAAAAGTGCTAACTAAATAAATGACTTGTAAAAGCTTTCCACTTCTCTGCAGCAAACTGCCAATACAAAAAGAATGGGGATGGGGTGAATTGGTGGGGGTTAGCAAGTGCCCCAGCCCCCTGGATCCGCCACAATTTGAGGGGGTTAATGGTAGTTTCTGGTGACATTATTCATGTTTTTCCCTTGGGAAGTACATTACCTGTCTCCTGCTATTTGCAGTAATGTTCTTCATTTCATTGTGCTCATGTGTGGTCGACCTCATTGAGATATGAAAGGGTTATGGGGTGTAAAGCTATTCCACCATGTCTATTTCGACTTGTACCTGGGCCTGTAACATAAAATAGATATGATTAATTGAAAACTAATCATATCTCTATGGTACACATTTTGCCATAGACTTACAATTAATATCTATCGTAAGTTTAATTGCATCTTTTATGTTACAGCCCCCCTCTCCCAAGTGGTAGCAACCAGCATAAAAATACCTGTTGGGGGGGGGGCAAGGGATATTAGCCCCGTAAACCTTTGAAATGGCCCATATAAGTGTCAAAATAGCCCCTGCAAAATGTATTGCTGGGGATATTGTTCAGGACAAAAATGTAAAAAGACCCATGAATAAAAGCATTTTTACAGAGGTGCCAACCATGATAGAATATGTATTTCATCAGAAATGGTGGGAACCCCTGTAGTTTTAGGAGTTCATGTTAGTTTTTAGTAACATTATTCAGGTCTCCCACTATCAGTGATATTGATCTTCATTTTTATACACTGATTAAAACTATGATTTTTGATTGCCACAATTTCAGGTGTGTTGTTGCAATGATTTGAATTTCAAAAGTCTTGATTTCTGTGATTTTCATGTCTGCAATAAAATCCCGTCATACATCTTATTTTACGAGACAGATGTGGGTATCGTTGTGTATCATATCGCGTTTCACCACGCTTCTTCCATCACATCGTTACCGTTGTTTCGTTATCATTCCGTGAATTGGTTATAAGGGTCATCTTAACTTTTCCTTTGTCTCAGAGTCTTTGATATAAATCATATCAGAATTCCAATTGACATTAAGGTGAGGTTTGAGGTAGGTTAGACCTCCATTGATGCTGTCTTGGTGAAAGGTTTATTTTTCTAACCATATGAGAATATATAAAGTTATTATGGATTATGTGCGAAAAATAATCCCCTCTCTTCCCTGATTTATGAAGGAGACAGGGTGTTCCTGATACATTCAATCTGATTTGTATGCCCCAAATGATAATACAGTCCGTCCTTGTTGTACAGTTTACTCATATAACAAGCATTCATGATGGTGATTTTAAGGGCCCCAATTATTTAGTTTCTATTGTATTTTAACCCTGATATAACCAGATTTCAATATAAAGAGGAAATTTTGCAGGTCCCAAGGACATCGTTAGAATGAGAATCTTCATGCAGTTGTATAATGATCCATTATACAAACCCAAAACGTTTGATGGATCAGAATTCTGATTTGAATTTCTAAGTTTTGATTACACATCATATGTATTTATCTATATTTGTCATCAAAAAGACTTTATTTTCTTTCTATATCTGTGATTTTGTTGTATCCTATGTTTAAAGACTAATATGTTTCTTTTCTTATTTCTTATCTTTTCACGGTACTTCAACCTGCTGCTGACCACATACTTCATCAACTTTGAAATCACCAGGTAAGTCATAAACATAGTCAAAAATTTCTCCGTAATGTACACAATAAATTTATCAAATCAAATCATATCAAATCAAATCACATTTGATGCTGATCTAATTCTACACTGGAAGCTGTAGATAAGGTACACAGAACTTTGCGTAAAGTTTTCCAAAATTATTGAATATAATCCTCGAATTGCATCATGTGTCCTTAGAGAATTGCATCTCACCCAAATCACTCCTCATTCAATTATAAAAGCTCATGAATAAGGACTGAACACACCTGACTTTCTCTCTCATCATTTACTCATACGAGGAAGGAAATAATAAGATGGTCTACCGATTCAGCTGGGCTAGGACGGCTAAAATACCTGAAATGACCCTCGAAAAGATGTCCCTGAAGAATCGTTCTCTATCCTCACTGCTTGATGTTTGAATGATTCAACATCAGCTATTAGCCAGGATTGCATTGCGTTTTTAACACTTTAAAAACATTGAATTCATAAGGTATTAAACCCGTTAACATATAAAACCATGTTGGGGGATTCTGACTTGCCTATAGTCTTTACATACTACACAGTATCTACACTATGTTTCTTGTTTTTATATTTTTGCGATTCATCAAAGCTTTTAAAATTTTAATGCTTTTAAAATTTTTATCAGAATACTAACCTATTCAATTCTGCCTTCTGATATCACTATTGGGTTTTGTTTTGTTTTCTCTTATAAAATTTATAGAATAAAATAAGCAAGATAAAAATTTAAGACATTTTCTAAACAAAACAGCTTTCCTTCAAACTCTAAACACTCATTGGCCTGCAAAACAATGTCTCAAGACCTGATTTCTGAAAATATATGGATTTTGATATAGGGAGCTCAGCAAATACGCAAGACATTCTTTGAATGTTCAGGTGTTTAAACTACAGTTATTATCTCACAGTATAATGTGTTGGAGTCTTAACCCATTGACAACCAGAACCGGGTGGTCCCTGTAGAAAGTCTATGAGAATTGCAGAATTCAGTGGTCAATGGGTTAAAAATAGATGATATACCCAAATCAAATGGATGATGAAGAAGTTCGGCTATAAAGCATTATTCCTCCCTTCCACTGTACTTTTCTAAGTGTAGACTTATCTTTTGGGAAATCAAAGTTCCAAAAATAGCCATTTAATCTGATGGAGTCATCTGTAATTTAATTGAGATTGAAGGTAAAACCAGGAAAGGTTTAAACCTCCATCATTAACAATCAGGCGATGACATTAATTTGTCTCAGGAATCAGGAAAGAGTGATATAATGCAGTTTCCTATCACCACTCATTTAGTTTTGTTTGATCAGTTATCCTCTTCCCTTTCCGTTGCCATTACAAACAATGGAATCTAGCCTTGATAATGAGTTAGGGGGGCCTTAAACAAGATAGCAATTTCACTGATATCTCATTGGAATACATGTAATGCGCATAACACATGATTCAATCTAAACATGTTTTATATTGGATTCTTGTAATGCTCCTCTTGTTTGATATTTTAGTGAACATCTTTTTGAGCTTTCTCTGAAGGAAAGGTCATATTAGGCACTGTAAACTTTGCTATTGGAAAATTTAGATGGGGCGGGGGTGGGGGAGGGGGGTCGATGCATAATAAAAGCATTACATGTATATCACTCGTTGAGTTGGATTTTTGTAAAGCCCCTCTTGTTTGATATTTTGGTGAGCATTATCTCTTTGAGCTCTCTCTGAAGGAAAGATCATATTTAGGCTCTGTAAACTTTGCAGTTTGAAAATTGGTTGGATGGAGAGGGGTGGGGAGGGAAGGGGGGTTGGTGCATCAGAAAGTACAGTTGTCAGCTTTAACATTAAAAAAGTAGGTTCTAAACTGGTTTGGAAGAAAATTTTAGGATGGTTTTTAAAGACAAACTTTGGTGTCTTCATTAGATGTTGAACTAGTTTCATACCTGCCAACCAGTAAGATTTTATCTTATTCAGTAAGATTTTTGGTGGTAAAAACAACAAAATAAGATTTTTTCACAAAGATTTAGAAAATGATAACAGCATACATGTATGTGTTCTCTTAAATTTGATTGAGAGTAAGATTTTTTCCTTATTTTTGCATGTNTGATGCATCAAAAAGTACAATTGTCAGCTTGAACATTAAAAAAAGTGGGATCTAAACTGGTTTGGAAGAAAATTTTAGGGTGGTTTTTAAAGACAGACTTTGGTGTCTTCATCAGATGTTGAACTAGTTTTCTTGAAGAGCATTCCACATTAAACTTAAAAATTTGTAGGTCTTTTTAAAATTGCACATGGTATATAGTCTTTTGGCTATATGGCATACAATAACATTGTCACAAACACTTATGGAACTTCTAAAACGGTTATAGAACTTCATTTGGTTCATATTTTATGTATAGTAGGCGGCGTCATCACTTGAGACTTTTTAGCTGTCTCCTTCCAGTCATTCAATTTTTTTTTGTATATTTTACTTTATACCTGAAATTGCTTTTTCACTTTTGAATGGAATATATACAAATTGAAAAATAGTGTTTAAAATGCAAGACAATCCAGCTAAATTAAAACTATAAGGAGATAATTACTGAGGTGAATCAACTAAGAACTATATCAGATTAAAACTGTAGATAAGAACAGATTGACGAGGGCTTTAATCACTTGTCTTGTCAAGTGCATATAGCTTCTTTAACGTCTCTGCAACAAGTGACTCAATGACTAATAGATGTCCAACATGGCTTTGAATTTAGTTGAGTCAGATTAATTAGCAGGTCATTCACTTAATCCCTTGACCACTGAATCATGTGAATTGCGTTGTCTGTGATTTCACAATTCAGTATTACATCCTTACCCCATAAGTGTAAGGTTGCACAGGAACCATCACTATTGATACAGATTCATTGAAACATGCAATTCGCTCTTTTCTTTTTTTTCTAAAAGCTCAGTTTCACAGTTACACAGTGGTACTTATACACATTGTCTTGTAACTTAATTCAGTCATTCTTGGTTTAACCAATCAAATTGTGGCTGTTTTATCACAAAGATTCAAATACACTTTCCCAGAGCTGAGAAAGTAATCGGGATATACGTTCACACTTAAAAAAGTTGTCTCTTTAGCTATTGATGTTTCATCAATTCAGATATTTTTTCTAAAATCGTAGCTGAAAAGTAGAACATGCATATAACCTCAAAATGCTTGTGCCCCAAATAGATTTATATAATTTTTAATGGCCTAGATTGAGTATAGTCAGATTAATTAGCGGGTCATTCATTTAATCCCTTGACCACTGAATCATGTAAACTGCGTCGTCAGTTGTTTCACAATTCGGCATTTCGTATGTGTCTCCATTTAGTGCCAGTAGCTGAAGAGTAAGCTTACACAGAGCCATCTCTATAGATACAATTTCATTTGCTTATTTTCCCTTTTATTTGTTTTAATAAAGCTTAGTCACATGTGCACAGTTGTAATTTATACAAATTATATATTTTTGACCTCAGATACCCGATAGATTTATCACGAGCCTGTAATCATGGTAATCAGAATGCTATTAGACTAATCAAGTTATAAATGTTAATCCAGAAGTTGATTCTTAATGATTTAATGACCGACCCATATGTGGTCTGTCTGGCCACCGGGTCACTCCTTGTCCTGTAACTTGCTTTGGTCATTTAAAGCTTGACCAGTCACAATCTTGTTTGTGTCGGGCCAAAAAGATGTAAATGCACTTTCCCAGCATGAGGAAGTAAATTGATACATTCACACTTCTTGTAGAAATATGATTTTTAGCATTGATTTTTGAGAGATGGTTTCATTTGTGTTACAATATGTAGGTTACGAAAAGGTACCTAATGCATGTAAATTAAATTTGATATACACGATACAATATTATCTACTGTTATGTTATTTTTTACATTTTTTTTGTTACAAGGTAGCAATGAATTTTGCAAAAAATGAAGACATCATGCACTAAATAGGCTTCTCTTATTCATGGTGATTTAATAAGATACATTGAGCCAGTTTTTGAAAATGAGACCCATGGAGGTTCCATTTCCTTTAAAACTGTTTTAACATCATCATTAGATAATCAACCAAGCCCTTAATTGATCATTAGATCGCCATCGGTCAACTTGNTTTTTCACAAAGATTTAGAAAATGATAACAGCATACATGTATGTGTTCTCTTAAATTTGATTGAGAGTAAGATTTTTTCCTTATTTTTGCATGTAAAATAAGATTTTTGTTATCCAAGAGTAAGATTTTCCAATTTGAAAGGTTGGCAGGTATGTAGTTTTCTTGAAGAGCGTTCCAAATGAAACTTGAAATTTTTCAGGTGATTTTTAAATTGCACATGGTGTACAGCCTTTCGGCTAAATGATGTACACTAACATTGTCACAAACAATTATGGAACTTAAAAAAAGGTCATAGAACTTCATTTGGTTCATATTTTATGAATAGTAGGCGGTGTCACATGAGACTTTTTAGCTGTCTCCTTGCAGTCATTTGATTTTCTTTGTATATTTTACTTTATACCTGAAATTGCTTTTTCACTTTTGAATGGAATAGATACAAATTGAAAAATAGTGTTTGAAATGCAAGACAAACGTGCTGAATTAAAACCAGAGAGAGATAATTACTGAGGTGAATTGACTAAGAGCTATATTAGATTAACACGGTTGCAGATAAGAACAAATTGACGAGGGCTTTAATCACTTGGCTTGTCAAGTACATAAGCTTCTTTAACATCTCTGCAACAAGTTACTCAATGACTTACTGATGTCCAACATGGCCTTGGATTTAGTTGAGTCAGATTAATTGGCGGGTCATTCATTTAATCCCTTGACCACTGAATCATGTGAATTGCATCGTCAGTGGTTTGAAAATTCAGCATTTCGTCTGTGTATTTATGAAGTGTCAGGAGCTGAAGGGTAAAGTTGCTCGGAACGAGCACTATAGATACAGATTCATGGAAACGTGTTATTCGCTCTTTTCTTTTTTACTTAAAGCTCAAATACACAGTTGTATTTATTATACATGTTGTCTTGTTACTACATTTGGTCATTCTTGGTATAATTAATCAAATTGTGACTGTTTTGATCACAAAGATTCAAATGAAATTACCCAGCTAGGCAAGTAAATGGAACATACCTTCACACTTTTATCATTTTAGCTATTGATGATTCATCAATGCAACTATTATTTTTAAAATTGTTGCAACTATTCTTTTTGAAATTGTAGCAAAAAAAATGACATCTATATGCTTGTGCCCCAAATAGATTCATGTAACTGTTAATAGCCTAGATTTAGTAGAGTCAGATTAATTAGCAGGTCATTCACTTAATCCCTTGACCACTGAATCATGTGAATTGCGTCATCAGTGGTTTCACAATTCAGCATTTTGTCTGTGTTTTCATTAAGTGCCAGTAGCTGAAGGGTAAGGTTGCTTGGAACCAGCACTATAGATACAGATTCATGGAAACATGTTATTTGATTACATGCATATTTTCTCTTTTATTTTTTTCTTAAAGCCCAAGTATGGTTTTGGTAAAGATGAATAAATGTGAATTTGGGGGATGTTTATCATGACATGTATTTCTTATACACATTTTGAGACCATAGCATATTTTTTTACGAACTGATTCTTTTGAAAATTTGAATTTGACCGTTAAATCATATTTAGCGCCCTCTCTTGGTTATAACATTATTTTGCTCGTTATCGAGCATATACCAAGTTATTTCCGAGATTTTACAATAGAATGATAGAGAGATATACACAACAATTAAATTCTGAAATTTTCATCCAATTCTTAGCATGGGAAGTTTTCCTTTATCAAGAAAGAAATTATTGAAATAGTGTGGTGCAGCAGCATTGTAGGTTATAGCTTTTCCCAAACTCGTTCATTTTTCGTACAATCTTTTGTGCAATATGTTTATGATACTATATTTCATTTCATATAGATTTGAAGACAAAATCTGGTGATAAAAATATTCGCTTTTACCAAAACTGTACTTGGGCTTTAAAGCTCAGTTACACAGTTGTAATTTCTACAAATTATATATTTTTGACCTCAGATACCCGTTGGATTTATCGCAAGCCTGTAATAATGGTAATCAGAATGCTATTAGCCAACACTTCAAATTATAAATGCAAATGCAGAAGTTGATTCTTAATGATTTAATGACTGGTCCATGTGCGGTCTGTCGGGTCACCGGGTCATTCCTTGTCCTGTAACTTTCTTGGGTCATTTAAAGGGTATTTGAGGCAAAAAACCAACAATTTGCTAGTTGTTAATATACATAAATACCCTTAAACATTCCATGGCTTTAAACAAGGTATTTAGTTTTCAAAATGTTTAAAATTTTTAAAACTGATCGATTCTCATGAATAATCCAAAGACAATTTTTTGAAGATGAGACCAATGGATACTGCATTTCCTTTAAAAGTGTTTCCACATCATCATGAGATCAACCAACCTTAATTGATCATTAGATCGCCATCGGTCAACTTTAAATCAACTTCTCCAGACAATTTTAGCTCCTCAATTTGCAAAGGGGACACCCCCATGTGCATAAATTATTCCCTAATATGTCGAGGTCAAGTGTAACTAATTTTTATGGACCTAACTTTCATTCTGTTTTTCAGCTTACGATTAAGGAAGGTGTTTTCCAGAATTTTATAAACATGTTTTCCACTTCATTTTGATAAACGAGGTGCAGGTATTCTGACCTCTGTTTTATAGTTCATAAAGTTCATTTTGAGGTTGTAGGTTCTTGTCTTGGTTCAATCATCGTAAGTTTTTGAGCTTATTTGACTTGATTAATTTCTAAACATGTAGGCCTTTATTATTTATTGACAAAAAATAATCAGAAGAGTGTTTTCATTGTTAAGTAAAAAGCAAAAAAAAAAAAAAGATGAAGTAACACCAAGTTTTTTTTTAATTAAATTAAAATGGAAGTAAAAAAGGAGATAATACTTGGAGAAACAGATACACTGAATGAGAATTTGAAGCCAGCATTTTAATTATCAAGGATACACATTTACAAAAGGCTTCATGAGCATATATGTATGCTTTCTTCTGCTAAATTATTTGTGGCAGAAATGTTTTTCACCACAATAAATGACCGCTAACAAGAAAACTTGATACTAGAACAGAAATATATTCAAAAGTTATCGAAAATACATCCACAGTAGGCCTACCTGTAGACCCATATCCAATTTAATTTGAAGGAACTTGATCTTCTTGTTATCAACAGCCTTCTCTTTATGGCAAATTAACACATACTTTAATTCCAAACTATAAATGACCGAGAGTTTACAAAAGCAGAGGTTAAAAAGGGTGGCCGGCAAGTACTAAAAGGTCATAAAAGTTTTACAGGGACCAACAGCTCCTGACTGATTGTTTATACTGCCTTATAACATAACCTTGTACTTGTCAAACTTCCACCAAATACTTCATTCTGGAAGGAAACTGTCTGGGGGTGAGTTGTATGTTGTCAAGGTGATTTCCAGGGTGCAAAGGTGGGTTGAAGATGACAAACTTGCAGCAAATTAAGATTGTAAAGATTAGATTGTAAAGATAAGAATGTAAGGTTAGGATTGTAATACAATTAAACATGTAAAGATGAAATGTTGAGATATGAATGTAAGTTATGAAGGAGGATTATTAGCGCTTTAGAGTCAAAAGGACATATCTTACAAGGACTCTAGATCTGGATTGCACTCATCATTCCAAGTATTTTGGTTGCAAATGAATCCACTCTTACAATGGTCTCCCACCGTCTCCCACCCCAAAATTTGTATGTTATTCTTGCACCACTGAATTTTATTTACCCCCCCCCCCAAAAAAAAGAATTTTTTCCCCCCGCAATAGACGCATAGTGAAGACAAAAATGTGAAGACAAGTTTGTGAAGATAACAATATAAGTTATGAAGGGGAATATCAGCTCTTTAGAGCTAGAGGGACATTCCAGATAGTGATACTGGAACTCTTTCATGATAGGTATTGGAGTGGTGCGCTAATTTACTCCTACAATGGCTGGCCACCCCAAAGCTTTGGTGAAATGTGCTGGTGTATAATGCTACTCAGATTTTACTGCGTGTAATGTCTGACCAAGTGTTCAGTTGGAGGAAGCAAGTGTGATCACAGCATAAGCATAAGAAAAAGAAAAAAATGTGCCATTACTTTGTATTTACGTGTATCTGGTTTTTAATATGACGAAGAAAGATACTATATATTCCAGCAGACTAGGAGCAGAGAGATTGTCATCGCTAGCAATCTCTGACTAATCATTTACCTGGTATCATGATAGATTATGAAATCCTGTCACGTTGAAAGATTAGACTGGTAAGAAGGAAAGAATAATGGACCTCAAACTTAGCCCAAGTTAATCCTGGATTAACTTGGGCTGTGTTCATACTTGCTTCCTCCAACGTTTTGGCGCTGTGCCACAGTTCAACACTTGAGTATCGCTGCAGGGCCAAATGTGAACAGGACTTTCTACACAACTCAAGATCAATTTATTATGTTTAAATATAGATATACTTTTAGAAATTTCAGATGAAGATCATTTGGTTGATCAAAAAGAGTTGATTGCTATACAAAACAATTTTAACCTACCGCAATTTTTTTCTGAGGAAATTTACTGGATCAATTACTGTATACTGCATTCTGTGTAATTGTTCTTCTCGAATAGTATACATGTAAATGATAACTTGAAATGAAAATTGATTACTGTATGTATCAATGCTTTGCTGTGAGGGCCTTTCATGACTAAAATACCACCCCAAACATAACAAGAAAAATATCACAATAATAGATGTCAGAAGCACAAAATGTTAGTTGTAGGATACTTTTATTTAATTCAAAGGAATTAAATGTATGTATTTCAGTCCAACTGTTGCTTATAATTTCACCAGGTAACATGATATTGATGAGAAGGTGCTATGAAAAAGGGCCAAGCTCGGTATTTAACCATGATCTTGGAAAGTTGATCGATGACTGGTCTCCAGCTCATGAAAGAACATTGGAATAGCCTTGAAAGAACATTGAAATAGCCTTGAAACAGATTAAAGAGTTTGAAATAAGATCTCTCGGCTTAAAGCATTCAAGGTCCAGTTCAGGATTATTTTCCCAGGACTTCAACATTTTTTTTTCTAACAAGAAAAAATGTATTATTTATATTTTCCCAGGACTTCATTTTTTTCTATACAACAAAATTGATTTCAGTATTGTTGGGAGTTTAAAAATGTTTTGTATTATCTAAAATGTTGCATGAACTTGGGAAAATTCAGAATTTGTAAATCCTTTCCCCTTGACATTGGGTTGAACCTTGCTAAAACTTAGATGCCCTGAAACAGGTTAATGATAATAGGGATTATTGTTGTTCTTGGGGGGAGGGGAGGAAGGCAGAAGGGGTTGGGGGTGCAATGATTCTATATGGGAGTGCTTAACCACCAAATGCTACCAGGTAAAATGCATGCTTTTATGAAATCAGTAACCAATATGATACATAAAATCTTTCTGTCCAATTTAGTGCATTTAAAGTACACCAGATACATAAAAAGGAAAAATATCCCTTTATTAAAATGTCAGTACAAATGTCATTCTAAAATACTATTATAGAACTCTGAAATAAATCTCATTAAGCATAAACAGACAAATGATGGCCAATTTCATTGGAAACCTTTTTATCTCTTCCTCTCGTACCATGTGGTGTATTACTGATAATAGAAAATGTCATATCAAAAAGTACAGTTGCAGTATATTGTTGTTGCTCTTTGCATACATGTGGGCAGCATATATCTCCCCCAATCAATTGTGCTTGCTCAGAGAAGATATTAAATGGAATGATATTATGAGTAATTGATTGATATACTCTAATGTATAAAGGGTTGCTCATACGGTCAAAGCATTCGGCCTACAGAAAAATGTATATTGCAATAATGTGCAGTTCTTACATAGCGCTAATTAACTCTGTTAGAAGTCTCTAAGCGCTCTACAATTAATGCAGTACTATTACCCTGGCTTTAGCAATAGCATCTAGTGAGGTTAATGTATGGTGCGCTGTGAGGTAGGGACTCATAAATCTGCAAGCACTGTCCAACAACAGGCAAGAAAGAGAGATATATTACATTGGTAAACTATTGATCCTTAACCCAAAGTCCTCTGCCCATTTAACCAAATAAAGATGTTTTGTAATACTAATATGTTTTAGAAGTTCATGAGATCCGTTCAAAAGTCATATTGTAAGAGTTATGAAACTGATGTCCTTTACCAACAAGGCTATAATTCAATGACCAGCCCTCAACCCATTCAAAAGATTTAAACACCCGCTTTTAGGTAAAATGGCGAAAAATGAAGGAAACGGCCCTAAAAAGTGAGGGAATGTTGAATTCTTTGAAGGAAATTGACCCTCTAAATGGGCAATTACATCCATTGAACCTGCCCAAAGCCTTTGACAAATCTCGTCACCCTTGAATGTTGTTTGTAAGGAGAAATGCACCAATACAAACAGTTGGGCATTGATGGCTTAGTTTCATGATTTTTATGATGTACATGACATTGGGGTAAAGTGAACAGTAATCGCTTGTGAACTCTTGTTGAGACTGGACAGATTGGTGAAAAGTATTCGGCAACTGGTGAGGAAAGAGGTTGGAAATGAAGTTAAAAGATAAAGGAAGAAATGGAGAGAAAGAGAGATAGGGAGAACAATGATCAAACTTATGATTTTTATTTTAAAAGATATAATTGGCTGCGAAATTTATTCTGCGACCGCTTGTAAAAGTATTCTGTGACTATAACTTTCATCCTTACACTTTTGGATCACATAAATCTGTTTGACTCAGGAGAAATTTTTCTTTCGATTGGTATTTGAATTTGAATTGAATTAATTTATTTCCTTTTTCATATACATAATCAATGCAAAATAACATCACAAATAGAACAAAATAAAGGAGGCGAGTACCCTGAAAGCACAGCTTGTGTTGGGATCGCCTTAACAACGTAAAGAACAAATGCTTTGCATAATTTCTTTCAAAAATTATTTTGATTCCAGGGATTCTTCGACTTATAAAAACTTACTTCAGATTTTGACTGTATTATTTTGTAGTTTCAATAGTGTCAGGATTGTACTAAGCACTGTAGTCATGGTAGTTATATGTTCAACATATAGGCCCTGAATATTGAATGAGCTTCTAATCTGAAACATAATATGAAATTTTTCGTCGGAGCGATAAGAAGTAGAAATGATATCCCACATTTCTTTAAAAGCTTTTTAATTCCTAAAGATCCCTAAAGCGATTTCCCTTGATTCACCACTCGCTCAAAGATCATATCATTTGGTCGATAGGTGTTTGACCGACATTTCAAATCGTCACGGAAACCATTGCTCCGATATTGATTTAACACAACGATTTCTCCACTCCCTATCAATGATAGGCACCGAAAGGTTTGAAATGACAGGTCCTACCAAACGTCAATTATCGACACAAAACCTGCGATCGACCTCCCCATTTCTTGACTTCCATTGAAGAGGCGTTAAAGATAATTTGCTCTTTATTTTCTTTCCATTTGCTCTCTATTTTCCTCTAGATGTTCAAAGCCATATTGAATTTATGATGTTGGTATAGCAATGTTAGAATAATACATGGGATTCACACCTTGAGCTGTTGGTTGGGTTGTATGTAAATAGTAAGTTGTGATTGCGAGGGCGGCGAACAAAAAAAAAAATCACATCATTAGACCCTTGTAGCTTAGTGTATTATGACGATTTCAGAGATTGATATGTAAAACGTAATTTTCAAATTATATTTGAACTGTTGCTTGAATTTTCTATATGATATTTGGTAGAAAATAAAGAAGAAAATTGATAAGTCAGTGTGTGACCCGCATGACTGGCTAATTCAAAATACTGGTTCTCGTTTAATAACCCACTTTTCCCTACGATCCCCACTACGATCACATTATTTGTGATTTTCAGTGGATCACTCTGGCATGATTGAAAGAGATAAGAAAGGCTTGGAGACAGTGAGGAGCATCCTGGGAGTTTCCTCTGGGTCCCACTAAAAACCATCCTCAGACATTTATCCCGGAAAAAATGAAGGCATTATCCTAGAAAAAATGAGGTCACGCCGGACTGGACAAACTTCTCCCCTGCCTCCCATCTACGGTCATGAGTCTGCAATTTCGAGAAAGTTTTGATAATTATCTAGGACTGATTTAGGCAATAATTAGATCAACTACCAGGGTGATAGATTGAATATGGTTTCTAATTGTGTTTTTTAATTTGTGTGTTGAAAGAGATGGAGAGAAGAGAGAGACAAAGCAGGATTGTTTATGTTGTGAAATCTGTGGAGTGAAGTAAAAGAGTCAGAATAATATGTGCTGAATTATGTTGAGATTTTTTTTAGATTTTTCAAAGGTTGTGAAGTTAGAATAAGAAAATATTATTTGATCAGGAAACCTTAATAATTGATAGTAGTCTCATATCGATAGTAGTCTCATATCGATAGTAGTCTCATATCTACAGTAGATAGTAGCCAAATCCCAAATTATCTTTTAATCATCATCATCATCATCATCATCATCATCACCACCACCATCATCATCATCATCCTCATCACTCCCGCCACCACCATCATCATAATCATCATTATCTTTATCGTCATCATCACCATCATCATCTCCACCACCATTATCATCACATTATTATCTTTGTTATCATCTTCATTATCACCATCGCCACCATCATCACCACCACCACCACCACCACCACCACCATCATCATCATCATCGTCGTCGTCATCATCCCTTCACAGTGTCATCACATCATCACCATGCCTGCCATACCAATACTTCACCAGTCAATCACCATAGCTTTTTGACCTTTTGACCCCTTGACCTCACTGACCTACATTTCAATACTCTGGACATCATATCAATTTTTCATAAAATAGCAATGTATTTCTGCATCAGGGCATCTTGAATCACCCAAATTCATATTCCAATATTTCAAACAAAGAAAAATCTGATCTTTGTTACTGCCTTGAGTGTTCTCTAGCCAAATATATATATTCTCTTATTCAGATTTCAAAATAATTGATCTGATGTGACGTTTATTTGATGATAATAATCATGCATGTCATGCAAGCGGATAGAGACCCTCGTATTATGCGCTATATAAGCATAAATTATTATTATTATTATTATATCCCATGTACAAAGTGCCCAAGGCACTTTTTGTATTATTGTTACCTTGGCTTTAGCCTAGCATTCATGAAACGCACAAGCATTTGAAGAAATCATTATCCCTGCCAGGTACCCATTCACCTTACCTGGGTTCAGTGCAGCACATTAGGGATGATTTACTTGCTTTATATTTACCTCAACATTTAGTTTTTAAATTTCTTCAAAGATCCATTTGATTAATGTTTGAAAAATCTATCAATTTATGGATCATCCCTTATATACTGTATAGGGCCCTATTAAGTAATACAAATTTATGAAATCCTGGCATGGAAATCCTTAATGTCATGGTGGATAAGTTCCATTTAGATAATTGGAGTGGAGAAAGAAATAGAAAATGTTCCTGATTGTCCTGTGAACAACCTTCAGCCTATTTCCTAGCCCCAAACTGATTCAAAAGTGGCCTGCCGAAGTCACCATCGGTAATGAAAACAGGGTCAATTTCGGTCCTCCGCAGAGATGTTTACCCAACAAAACTGAAGCATTCGCCCCATCATATCAAGACTAAGTCAAAGGTTGATGGCTGTATTTATGAAAAATGATAACTAAATTTTGTATGCCCCTCAGGGTGAGGTTAAACCACCCGTCAATCAAATGGATCGGCCAGTCAGTGTCAGCTGTGGGGACGGTAATTGTGTGCGTGTGAATGGGAGATGAGCATGACAGGTGGTATTTTCCATTTGGTGGATGGGGGGGGGGGATAGATTCACAATATTTGTGAAAATGGAATTATAAATCTCACAAACCTTTCTGTAATAATATGCTATTTCGTGAAAGTAAATTTGCTGCTCTTGCAGCTTCAAAACCCTTGGTTTCTCTAGTTCAAGTGGTCCTGTTTCATCCACAAAAAGTGGCTTGTGAAGGTGTTAGCCACCATTTGCGTTCTTAGGAATGGGGAAGGAAGAAAATTTTCGTTAAAGCTAATATTCTGGCGTACTTGAATTACAGCAAATGCACTATATCTCAGATCTATTCACACATTGGTGAGTTCATATTTTCAGGTTTTTAACGGATTATTGTCTATGGGCATTCTAAAACCTATTGGCATTCTAATTATAGACCCACTCATACATGTGCAGTCTGATTTAGTGCTTAGAAATGGTAGCTCAAACTACATGGCAAATCAATGCCGGATGCTGTTAGAGTTGGCACACTTTTTCGTCACTGTTCGGATTTACCATAGTGCTCTTTGAACTTTGCATATTTGGCAGGACAATAATACTGTACAAGCTGGCATTTTCGTGGAGGTTTCTCATTTTCCAGAATTTCGTGATCATGAATTCATTGAAAAGTTCACTCATTAGAATGTCCATAGCATTATGTACAATAATTTTTCAAAACATGAAAAAAACCCAACTTGCTAATGTGTGAAAAGGTCTGAGATTCAGTGAATTCACTATTTTATGTACGCTGAAATATTGGATTGTACAGTAGCTCTTCTGATCACTGTCTGTTATGACTGTAACAGGGAGGGCTACAGTAATTGTTAATTGTGAAGAAGAGCAATAACATTTAAGTCGAGAACAGGCACTCTCCCTCACACTCATCGTCAATGAATTGAATAGCACTACCAGAACGTTATTTCATCTTAAACCTTTATCTTGTAAGAATATCCTTATGATGTACGACTTCTTACTGGCCCTTAGCCATCTCATTATGGATCAAGCAACAACTTGGATCTATAGAAGATGCCAAAAAAGGAATTCCCCATCAAGTAATTTTCCTTCAGATTCAGTAGGAAATGGCATTTTTATTACGCCTTCACGGCAGTATCAAACTGCCATTAAACAGTAGGATAGAGGGATTAGCAATTACCCACAGGTATAGATAATGAGGAAATAGTTTTACATCACTTTTTTTGCCCCTTGACAATTTTGTGAGGCATTTTGCTGGCTAGTGAGATTGCAAATTTGTATACACAGGCCCACTGCATAGCTTTTAGGAGGATATAATTGTGGAAGATTAGCAGTGAAACCAGTTTGAATTGTATCAAGGTGATAGTTTTGTATAATTTTCCCCTCTATAATTTGAAAAACATGGGCTTAGAACGTGCGTCTGTAAATAATAATTTTTTTCTTTTGTAAATCAAGTAGAATCACAAATTTTATTAATTTTGCATGAAGATTAGTTAGGCCCAAGTGGTAAAAAACAGAAAAGAAATGTCTGATTATAGGTCTTAAGCAGCTACGTTTTAAAGGGGATGGAGCAGGAATAGGATATACCACTTATCTTGGGAAGAACAGAGAAGGAAAACAAGTGGACAAGGGAAGTAAGTATGGAGGGTTCTTGAATTCAACTAAACAAACTCAAACTTGTGACGAATTCTGTCGGAAAATAAAATAGCAAACAAGAACTTGAAAAAGAGCAAAGAAAGTGTCAAAGAGCCCTCCGGCTGCCTTCTGATCCCTGAAACCCCACACCAATAAACATAGGTGTGAAACTTAGTCAATGGAGTATATTGTCTCTTTGGGGGAAGAAATCAGCAAGGAGCTTCCAATCTCACCCCTGTTCCAATTTAGCTCAGTTCTAGACTGAATGGATTTGCATGCTCACAGTTCAATGTGATTCGAGCCTGATTCCTTAGACTGAACATACATCGCCGATCAGAATATTTCGCTTGCCTGTATTAGATCACCAATAACCCAGCTTGACTTATTGTCTACATGTGAATTCAGCATTAGCCGAGCATTGCCCCTTCATTTTCCCTGTACTACAGTTTTAGGGACATAAAAACAGACAAGATTTTTCATCTCTTTACCTTTTTTACACACACTTTCAGAAATGGAATATATTTGCATCTTTTATGTGCAAAAATGTTCAAGGGGATAAGCTTGGCTAATGTTTGTATGTACTTATGACAAGCATCAGCAAATCAGATTTACCATTTTCAGCAAGTTTCTGCGAATCGGGACATGAGGAAAGATTAAAATTTCCCATCTCTGTGTTTTCATTGCTGTTTTTCTCCTGAAGCCTGCACTAAATTCCCAAATCAGTCACCTTCACTTTCATTCCCTCTCTAAACTTATGCCCTGGTCACATAGGACCCCGGAAGCAACACGATTCACCCCGACTCTTTGTTAGTTCACAGGTAACTGCCTCAGAACAACGAGTCGGGGTGAATTGTGTTGCTTCCGGGGTCCTATGTGACCGGGACTTTAGACTTGAACTTTTCCTTTCTCTGGTTGAGTAACCAAAATTGATATCAAAACTCAACAAACCCAGACAGGACAGATGGCCGAGTCATCAAAACGGATTGTGTTGCAGGGGATTGCCCAATGTTATTATCAATGCTTGTAGTTTATTTTTTTCCGGTCATTGGCAGACAATGTAATGTCATACTTCAGTCACACTGGCAGAAGAAATACAGATTCCGAAACTTAGTCGCACTTACAGGCAGGATTTACGAGTTTCAATTTTGGCGGAAGTCTCTAAGTGCTTTACAATAGAATCCAGTATTATTACTATGGATTTAGCCTAAATTGCCAACATAATATGTACAATAGAATGCCGTTATTGTACAAGAATTTTGCAGTGGTCATTTGAATAACACTTAAAAAGTTGGAGTGCAAGTCGAAAGAATATAATGCCAAGTCTGTCCCTTGTTAAATGTCATGAATGTATTTGCAAGATGATTCATGAAAGAAACTTTCGAGTAACATCTCCGATGTGGAGTTGGTTTAACGATGTGACTCAGTTTTAGGGCAGGTATGTTTCTATCCTGTTTTGTTAGAAAGTGAAACAAAAGAAACATGATGACTAAATCAACAATGTAAAAGTGACATACTTTTTCAATGAAACTGGCACATTGCTGAATGAAATGTGATGAGGGATTTTCCTTTTCTATTCTTAGATGCATTGTTTTTAATAAAGGTCACTAGACTTGGCAAAATGTGTTGCTATCTTTCTAGTTCTGGTGGATGGATGGATAGATAAATAGATAGTGTAGACTTGAAAAAAATAATGAAACTAAATTAAAGTAATAAACTTATTGAATTAATAAACTAATTATACCATTCATTTAAAAGCTAGACAGTCAATATATTGAAAACCACGCAAACAATAAAACCTTACAATACGTATGATTGATTTTAGCACCCTTCCAGCTAAAACTAAACTTGCAATTTTCACATCAAACATAATCATGTAGGCCTAATCATAAAAAACCTGAGAGTTCAGGCTTTAAATTTCTAGATTCTGAGTATTATTGGCCACTATTCTCAAATGCGTGATCTTATACTACAGAACGAAAAGAAGTTTCCAGGGACAATTTAATGGGCACTGAGGCCAATTATTTTGGCATCCAAGACCTGGCCCTCGAATGCATTAGATTGTTTTACCCTCGATCAAAGTGCAAATATTTGTTTAATAAAGTAAAATGATAGCTTAGTTAAAAATGATCAGAAAGCATCAAACCCCCATCAATTCCATGTGACAGTTCAAAATTAGATTTTATCCCAACCCCATCGCACTGCACGTGAACAGGAACCTGTTGCCATGGTAACTGATGTACTAATGATACCTCAAGATGACATTTAGGATATCCTAATCAAATACATGTGATTGATTCTTATAATTCTGGGAGACAGATTTTTCCTCCAGACGATGTTTCCCTTAGTTAATATTCCATTGATGAAATGTCTAGCAAGTGTAACTAGTTGGTATTTGTTTACAAAACTTAAAGGTATATATTCATAATGACAGGGATGCAGAAAGTGATGTTAAACGAGCTGATGTATTCACAAGTTGCTTTACATGCCTAAATATATCTGTGTAGGATATTAGGAGTACATTTTTGCTCGTATTCTGTGTATTTTACGTCGAACACGTCAATCAAACCGTAAACCGAGCTCAGACACCGTTGGTCAGTTTACAGAAGTGATACAGAAACGACCGGAAATACGTCAGAATCTTGCGAGGTCTACCCCAAACACAGACAGACTTTAAGTTTGGTGTTGAGGCTGATGTTGGTGTTGCTGCAACACCAACACCAGCGTTCAACACCGTACTTGAAGTCACCCAGTGTGAAGGCTTGATGGGTCTTTGTTTATTTTGTCCAATTTCTTTGTCCTTAAATCTTACAGTGATGGGACACATAGGCATGAAGTACAGTTAAAACTTTAATACTGACAATTCCATTATAAACACAGGAAATCTCAAATAACAAACAAAATAGTGAATAATTTTTGGTTTGTTTAGCCTTTTGGTGAATAAGGGGTATCCTTGTGATCGGGAAGCGTTTGCAATTATCACAACTGAAATGATTGGAAACCGTTGTGGGGCTTCATAATTGTTGGGATTGAGGGTTGAACTCCAACTTCACTGACTCATTCATTTGTTAAATCTTGATAATAGTGACACTCTAAGCTTCTGTATTTGCTACTCTTTTTGTTTGCTCATGTTTGAAAATTTTTAAAGCCAGAATATCTTTGTGATGAAAGATTTAAATAATCCCCTAGGTAACAACACACAACATTCAAACTCAGCATTGCATATACATAATTACTTTTACATTTTTCATGAGCTCTCTTCATAAGTTTGACAAGATATTTAAACATTTCATCTTTCAAATATTTTTTTACAAACCATTACATTTCTAATGATTTTTACCAAAACTTTCCATTATCTCATTACATCACCAATGAGTCCGTTTTATACATATCCTCTTGGCCTTCAAAACTGAGGTAACAACGATGAGAATTTTATTGACGGAAACTGTTTAGTCTGCTGAAAAATTGCGCTTTAGCAACTTTTCGAACTATCAGAATTAAAAAATTTAGTCAAATGCAAAATTTACGCAAGCAAAAATATTTCAGGAATGCATTTTCCTAGTTCCCCTTCCTTGATCACTCCTATTTGTATTTCAAACATATCCTTTATATCATACTAGCCCATTGACTACTGAAATTTGTAAAATCAACGGACTTTGTGTTGGCCGGACTAGTGGGCTCCAGTAGCCAATGGGTTAAACGAATTTGATACCATAAAAAGACCGTCGCCAGATTTAAAAAAAGTGCGAGCCAACTTTTACAAAGTGAAGCATCTTTGATCCATATTCTTGTATGGGTATTTACTGTCTCCAACCCAAACTCAAGGTAAATCTTAAAAAATAGATCACCCAACATTTCGAAAAACATTATTTAGGCTACACTTTGATGTGACACAATCACGTGGCTATACACGTATAGTACACAGGGTCAATCTCCTAATAACTCTGAATGAAGAAGAGAGAGAGTGGGGGAAAAACCGACTTGACAGAATGACCTCACAACTACGTGCGAATTGGAATACAATGTATGTTTTAATGAAAAGTGAAAGAAAGAAGAGAAAACATTTGTTCGATTTGGGGCTTCTGTTGTGAGTTAGAACTATTTGAAGATGAGTTAATAATATCCTTAAGTTACAGACCCTTTCTTGCCATTCTTCTAGAGATATAATTTTCTTTAAGCATTGTGGCAGGAGGAAAGCCGAGAGCAGGTCACACTTTATGTTATTGGTACAAGCAACTGACATTCTGAGAATATTGCCAGGAGTGTGGTCTGAGTTTACAGACTATGGTAGTGGCAATTATTGGTTTAGGGTCTGTGAATATAGACTAGTTTAGGGAGGGGATGATGATGTCATCTTGAGCAATTAGCACCCAGTCAAACAGTGAAAGAACAAACATATCAACATTGGAATCTATTCATGAGCCTTCACACACTTTCAGTACCTAGGGTGACCCAAACCCCTTTCACATATTTACACCAAAGAAGAAAAACCAAATGATCATGAACGAAACTAGACACAGAAAATCAAGAAAATATTTGCTCTTCCTACATGAAAATTGATAGGTATAAAATATTTCATGCAAATAAGTATGCAAACCACCTTGAGTAAATTAGGTTAGTTCACTGTTAGGAGCAAATTTGATGTGTTTTCTTTATACAGAGGTTGTTCTTGACAACCAAAAAGATTACCATATAGCAACGAGTAATATGTATGCAAACTGGATTCAAATTTTCACTGTAGACCACTTTTGTTGCTGGCAGGTTTCTTCAATATTATGTTTTATGGCAAGAAACATTTATACATTTAGACATATCAGTAAACCATTGATGCCATTAAGCATGTGTGAACAACCCCTTCAGCTGATCACTCCCATGTTTTCAATGTTGCATAATGTTTGTGAGTAGAACATCCTTGTAAGATAAGCTTCTGCACATACCGATCATTTGCCTACTGTTGCGATGAATAATGTGACATTGAAAAGTGTTGATGAGGGGATATTGTTCGATGTATCTAATGAAGAGAAACTCCCACCGAGCGTTGCAGATGGGATTTTGAAAACAGTTCGAAGTGTTAGATTTTCTTATATAAGAATTTAGATTGTAGACCTTAAAAGAGAAAGAGTGTTTCCATTTAAAGTGTCATTGCATTTTGAAACACAAGCATTTCATTATTCAATAGTCCTTCATCTCTCGATCCTTGCAGAAATATATTTTGTTTAACAAAGGCAAAGGTTTAAAAAAAGTAAGCTAATGGTATAGTTTTCTTTTTTTAACTTTAGATTTAAGACCGTAGAAGAGAAAGAATGTTTGCGCTTACACTCTCATTGCATTGTGAAACACAAACATTGTGTTATTCAATAGACCTTCACCTTTCTTTTACCATATCTTCAATTTTCGTTTAACAATGGCAAATGTTTTAAAAAGTGAGCATGTGGTATAGTTTTGTGAAATTTCAATACAGTTCATAATGGCTGGGAAAAGTGTATAGGAAGAGTACAATTTCACTGACAAATTTGCTTCCTTTTACAAGATTATCAATATTTATGGACTGTTAAGACAAGAAATAAAGAAATTCATTACATTTAAAAAAGGGAATAAAAGAAGGGGAAGCATGATATTTTTGAAGAAAAACTCTTTATAATATGCCTCCGCCCCCAAAAAAATATGTCTTGGGTATATTTCCAAGAAGAAAGTGAATACCCACTGCGGAGTATTGGACTATCACTTAACTGTTCACACCTTATCCTCACCGAACAATAAAGATAATCAATAGATTAAGCTAAGGAACATGAGTGGTACAAAAAGATCAATTAAATCTCAAAAGTTGAGGACATGATGAGCAAACAAACGCCCATTTAATGACATCCCCACAAGTGTCTTTGTAGTGGGCTCGTCAATAGGTGTCGGTTGCCTTTTACACATGCGAGGGATCAATGATGATCGCTATGACCATCTCCAACACACAGAACATAATTAAAAAAGACATAATGATAGACAATAAATACATGAAAAGACAAAAATGGAAATTTAGACCCCTTTGCCCCTTCCTTTATAATATCCACCACTAACTTATTAGACCTCTAATTTTAGTAGCGTGTTTTAGCTGGAATCATATTATAAGCAGAGTTGTCAACTAGGAGGATTTCATCCTATTTAGTAGGATATTTCTCTGTGAAAAGACAGTGGAAACTCTGTATAAAGAGACCTGATATAAAGAGATAGAAAACTGATCCCAGCTCTTTCTAACTTATTATTTTGTAACCCTGCTATATCAAGATTACTGCTTTAGCAAGGTATTTTGGTGACCCCGAGCAACCTGTTTTACTGAGTTTCCACTGTAGAAGGACAAAATAAGTTATTTTACATCCTTCAGATACAATGTTGGAAAGTGTAGGAAACCTAAGAACAGGATTTCTTTCCGAAAATAGGAATTAAGTGGTAAAATAATAGGATTTTCATGAGGTTGGCATCTTGTAAAACCATAGTGTTTTTCTCTCATTGACATCTCATTATATTGCAAATATCTTATTGTCATTAAAATTGAAAATACTTCATGCTAGTCATCTTCTCAGGGGGTGTTGTTCAAAAGTTGCAATAGATCGCAAGTTGCAGATGATCGGAATGTGCCAATCAGAGTCATTGTTTTATGCGCATCTTGTTAAATGTGCGTACCGTGCGCGAATGAAATTGCGCGTTACAATATGCAAAGTTGCAGTTGATTTGCAGTTGATTTTGAGCAACACCCCCCTTAGACAGAAACCACTGTCACTTGATGCCACTTTCTTCTAAGCCCTCCCACCCCTTCACCAAACCCTAAGCAGATCATGCTCGCTCATCCCTACAAATTTTCCTTCATTCCTAGCCACTTCATACACGGGGGATGATGACATTTTTCTATTTGTATTAGATCTACTGTGAGCAAAACCTTTGGAATGCTCTTCGTTTGTTTCTTCTTTTATATTTACAAGGAATTCGCCCCCATTGTCTCTTTGTGCCAGACGCTCTCTAAAATGAGCCACAAATATTTGCAGATGCTCAAAGTATGTTACGAGCTTACCTTCTTTGGGTGACTATTACACACCTACCACTTATAGGAACCAATAATATTGCTTTATTAAATCGTGCGCCAACATTTTATTGATTTCCGTAGAATCCTTATTGTTTGTGTGAAATCCTGTAATGATATTTTTATCCTTATCCTATATGATGTGCAGTCATTGAACAGTACCCCCAAATCTTTATTGATTTTGTTGTAGAATTGTTATTTTGGTGTGAAACCATAATGCATGATGTCTATATTAGGACTTTTAGGGTTTAGGGGAATGTCCGATTAAAAAAAAATTGTTATCGTATTATTGATAAAAGGAAGTCTCATTTACTTGTCAAATCTGTTTCTCCAGTTCATCAAAATAATGGAATTTTCTGAATGAAATATATATTAAAGCGATTGTATTGTTGGGACTGCAATTTATGTACTGTTATGAAGTGATTTATGTACAAAACCAGTTTGCGATCGATAACTGTCATAGATTGTACCAGTGAAGTGCCATATTAGTCTACAGTTTCCTTTACGTCATACAACTCTTGTGAATTCAGGAAAGTTTCCTGCTGCGAAACATTGTTAAAGTGCATTATCAATTGTGTTTAATGTTTAAACATCTCTCACAAACGTCTACATTTTATAAGGACATCAACATTCCAGAGGTTTGAATTGTCAAAAGAAGACTTCTAAAGAGAGAAGGAGGGGGTCCAGAATTGGCTAAAATAGCCACCGTGAACAAAGGCCACAATGATTGATCGCTCCTTTTTTCCAAATAAAAAATTAAATTGCCTGGGTACTTCAATGATTGAAATGTATTTCTCTCTCAGTGCACTTAATACCTTGTCGCCAACGGCAACTTGTTCGGTAAAAGTTGTTAGTTTCGCATCATTAAGGTCCATTGAAGTTAGCTCATAATAACCAATTTTAGTCATTGTGTTGACCACTCTGTCGGCCAAAATAAAAGGGTCTTAACCCTCAGTGTTAGGCCTGACCTGCTTAGAGACCATTAACGGTGTCCAAAGAATTTGATTTGATTTGATTTTTTTTTTTGGGGGGGGGGGGGGGGGTTACTTGCCGTTAGTCTGCCATCTCAGACACAATTCCGGCAAAACGTTTAGTAATTTCAAAGTATAAGTAATTATGTCTAGAGCAGAAACTAGCACAGCTTCTTGCAATTTAACACTTTCATAATGTATTCAAATTATATGCGTGTTTCTTTGTCAAATGCACAATAACAAACTATTTGCCCAACTGATATTAAATAATCCTATCTCAATAGAAGCAATGTGGATAGCATGCAGTGGTTGTTGCTAGGTTGGTCAAGCAATGCTGTTTTTCCAACCTAGGAACACTAACGTGTACAAGTAGCATTCTGACTATTGTACTATCATTACTTTTTGACAGCTAAATACATATTCCCTCTAGGGCAGACGAATAAATTTGAATACGTTATGAAAGTGGTCTATTGAGGTAAAACTTGGTTGTTGGACCTAATTCTCTCCTGACAAAGTTACGCTCTATTTATGGACAGTGAATAGACTGCCCTATTGGGTCTTTGCATTGACATCAAAAGGATAACCAATTTAGGGACCTCGAAGCTAATTAAGTGCACTCATGGCGGAATCCGAAATAATTAAAGTATTTGCTATTACCGTCTCTTTTCTCTAATAGGATGCATTTGTTTGGATTTAGGTATTTTGGGGGAAAGTACCGATTTCAAACTTGTAGGATTAAGATCAGAAATTACCACCCTATACTGGTTATTGAGGTTGGCCTTGCCCATACTTTTGTACAATGAATTCCTTATAAATATTGGTAAAATGGATGCTTTTAATTGATAATGTATACCATACAATATGTCCATATATTGCTTTTCCTCTAACTCCCCCAAGCATCTTCCATTAGAAATTAACAAAAACTAGTGCAGTTTTTTGTGTTTCGTATAATAATTGCGCTTTTTATAGATTTCTGTATATTATATATATTTTTCAATGTGCAAATCATGTTACTGAAAAGCTTTTATCAAACAAAGCAAGCTATTATTCAACTTCAAGTACAAAAGCTTGGCACCCAAAATATTTGTATGATTATAAATTCCTGCACCATAAGTTTGAAAAGCCAATAAATGATGTGTCTTTTTCAGAATGTAATCTAACCAAGATTTTATTTGTTTCTTTCCTTCTTTTCATGTACCTCCATTGATGTGACTGATACCTGATGACTTTTAACATTTCTAAACAAACATAGGTAAGTATCATTAACCAGTATTACATCTCTAGTTCCTTGAAACAGGTTGGACCTCTTACGAGGGTTATTAGATTGCTTGGCAATGGATAAACAATATACTCCTTCCAGTTCAGTAGCACTGGAATATTTTTTGTTATCAAACTTTAGTGGATAGCTTTCGCACTCTTATTTGTTTCTTTTATTTCCGTCATAAAAGATAACACAACAAATACAAATAAAAAAAGGAAAATATACACAACATACAAAAGAAAGTAAAGATTATATATACATAATAAGATAATAACTTACAAGAATTACTTGATAAACTCTTGCAGTAGCTTTGTCATTCTAAAGCTTTTAGCCAGTGTTCTAATATATGCTACAAGGAAAATTTATTTATAGCAACATTTTTTTATTAGGTTTTAAGTTTTAGGTAAAAAAAATAGATAACTAATTCGTAGCTTACAAGCATTGCCCCAGATTAACTTATCCACTTTCTTTCCGCGAAGGAAAGGAGGTCTATTTTTAGTTGTTCAATTGCATTTCAAATTCTTCCCCTTATTTGCCAACAAAGTCTCTTTGATGTTGCCAAAGACCTGAAGCAGAAAATCCACCCCAATCCAATCTATGTAAGATCTATGTAAGTCGTAAGGAAGTTAGATTGGTGATTATCCTCTTCTGTCTCATCAGCAAAGTTCTTCAAAATTATTGTTTCCATTTAGTCATATTAAAGTTTGTTCTCTGAATAATTCCCATTTCGTAGAAGCAGTAATGTAACCTAAATTTTGGGCCAATATGTCACTGTGTTTTCATACCCCTACCCATATTATCTACCAAAAGTATGTATTTAGATAAGAAAACATGTTTACAGTAGCGCTCAATATTTCTTGTGTCAATAGATTTATCTGATACTACAGTGTGAAAATTTAAGAAACAACACCACTCTGACCCCTTCAGACCCCACAGATCATTTGATTCTAAGTTGAAATGATCAGTATTTGTTTTGATTACACAATTGTGAGGTACAATTAACAAATATTTGAACTCTGATTAATTGAATTACTCCTGAACACTTGAAAATGGAGCCAGCTCAAAAGCAATTAATTCTCTGAATCAATATTTTTATGTAAACTTTAGAATAATATGTTTTGAAGAGAAGTCAATTTAAGAATATATTTAGAGCATGCTTGTCTAATTTGCAGATAAATCCAAGCCAATTCTCATTAGAGAGATAAAAGTTTGCCAATCGGTCTCATTTTACAATGGAAAATACTATTAATTAGTCTGTTGATAGCAAAGTCTTTATTATTGATATTCATAATTATTGATGTCCGTCTACCCTTGATAGCATTCTGTAACCTTTAGGCTCGTGATGTTTGACACAGTAAACTTTACAATCCTCTCACGGATACAACCTTTCAATGAACTATTTCAATGAAAAAGCAACACGCAGAGATTTTATTTTATATGTTGTTTTAATACAGGAATTCAAAGACTTACTCTGTAACCAAGGGAAAGACAAATACAGTGATGTTGACTCGAGAGTATATGTGAGAGGTGTGATACATAGAAGGAGAGGTTATATTTATTATACTTATGTACCTCAAAGTTTAACCATGACCAATGCCATGTTAACAATAAACTGTTGCCCTTGATTATGCCGTCAGTTTGTTGCTTTGAAGTCATGGGTCAAATACATGATTCCATTTATGACCAATCAGATTAATGGATTTGTCCAAATTTTGAAGGAAACCATTTAAGATAAAACATCATAAAAATCTGATCATGAGTAGAATGTTATTTAGATCTAGTATCGGATGATATTGAAATAGTGTTCACGGGTGGGGAGATTTGAGGCAAACATGCTGAAACGGGGTACACTGATAGCTCTGCAGAGTGTATTTATGGACAGTGCAGTTTGACCAACCGTCATCTTCTGAGCTGCAATACAATGTTATAACCTTTTACTGAGAGGAACCTGGCAGTCATGAATGACTTGGATCTTGCATGCACTAGATGTTGGGAAATGGTTATGTGATGACACAAAATGATGATAATGATCAAATGATTTTCAAAATTTTAATGATATTTTCTAAATACTTCATATTCAACTCAATGGGCATTGTGGAGTTTGGTACACAGAACACTCAATAGTTCACCATATTATCCCTTCATTTTGAATATGAGACATGATATGTTGGTGAAAAAGACTGATGCTTGATGGGGACGAGGGGGGGGGGGGCTAG
Source organism: Temnopleurus reevesii (assembly GCA_036244855.1). Lineage (NCBI taxonomy): Eukaryota > Metazoa > Echinodermata > Echinoidea > Temnopleuroida > Temnopleuridae > Temnopleurus > Temnopleurus reevesii. Next base: position 118,789 of record BQKZ01000247.1, read on the forward strand.
CTATGTCCAAGACAACATCAAACCCAATTTCCTTCTGAATGACAGGGTAATCTTGAGTTGAGTCTGGTTTCCATCTCAAAAGAAGACAATTGCCCACTCACTATCCCTATGACTTGCCGAATCATTGGTTATGTGTGCTCCCTGCCTTCACATCAATTTAATTTCCATTCAATCAAGAAAAAGTCAGAAAGAAAAGGTCAAGGAAAAGAAGTTTTGTACCTTCAACATTCTTTGAAGAAATACAGACCATTGTCATGAAAGGGGGAGAGGTGGGGGGGGGGGATCCTGTGGTGGTAAAGATGATCTTCCACCTCACATCCAAAATGCTGAATATGTTGAATTATTTAAATCCTTTCTCAAGACCCACCTATTTAAACAGTTATAATTTAATTTTGTAGTACATTTTTAGCGGCGTACACCAAGTTAGTTTAGAATTAAGTATTTTGTTTTCTATCAATTATGTACTATGTAATGATTTTTTTTTACCGGTATTATGATTAGACAGACCACCTGTGCGCTTTGAAACACCTGTATAAAGCGCCTTATAAATGTAATCATTATTATCATTATTATTAAAGAGGGTGGTGAGTTGAAGGGGAGGGGATAACATTCAGCTTTGTGAATGTATCATCGTGTAGTAATCATCCAAGCATCGAATTAGGAATGTTCAGATTTTATTTTTACTAGATAAACATTAACTTTTTTTCATGGAATTTTTTTGTAGCCCTACCTCATTTCCCCAAGTTTCTCTACTATGACAAATTGAAAGGTTTTGACCTACAATAAGACTTCTCTCTTTCAAAGAAATATAATTTGCGATGATATAGGTTTTTGCGGAATTTTTTTGTCTGACTTTATATGCTTTATTAAACCTGTGGCGTACGTGTGAAGGGGGGGGGGGAGGTAATTAAAATGTTTTATACATATGAGACCTTCCCAAATCTATTTTAATGATCCAGCTTCTTCCGTAAGCAGAGATATATTGGGAAATTTCTGAAAACCCTATTTGACAAGACCAACTTGTAAATGTATGCTTTTTAAGCAAATCTTTGCTACAGCAGGCGGTAATTGATGATATTTCTATGGCAACGCCCAAAACAAAGAAACCCTTTTTTAGTTACGATTCCAATTGTGATTGATTGTCTGTAAACATAACTGTCATGAAACTCTTTCATTATCACAAAGCTCTTCCATTATTGTCAGGGTTAATCTGCTCTCGGTTGACTCAAGTAATTTTGCTACTCTGAAAATTAGCTAGAAAATATACCATTTATCATAGCTGGTTCTAGCTCATTTATTATCTCATTAGACATGATAGATGTGACGTTACAGGGTAACAACTTGTTTGAGCGTTCTTTGAAAATAAGCTGTAAAATGTAATCTAGAGCATGGATATATAAAGTCTTCTCTTCTTACAAGGGTTGTATTGCTCTGTGGAACAATATATGTGTAAATCAGTTGTTTTGAGTTTTCCCACTATGTTGCCAGAAATACTAGTTATAAGAGCTTTACAATTATTAGACCTCAAAACCATTGTGAAATTAGTGGGGAAAATATGATTTTTTATTTGTCAAAACTTATCTTTTTCAGTAAATCTAAGACAGTTTCATGACAACATCTACAGTCTTTGTTTCCCTTTTTGAACAGTAATATTGCACATCTTGAACAATATCACACTGTTTTTCAGTCAAGATGGTCTACATGTAGGTTCACCCTTCCCCTCACTCCCCAATATCGCCCCCCAAAAGCCAGACAAATAAAAAAAGAAATTGGGGTTAACACAACATTTACTCTTCCACCAATCAACGGGGCTAAGGAGGCAGAAAAGTAAACATTTATTCCAAGGGTTTTAGAACCATCATCGTCATTCTCTTTCTTGATTGTTTGCTATCGAATTCAGAGCAATATAGTTGACAGAGAGGTTTCGACAAGACGTTGCAATGGGGCTATCCAGAATAAATCACCATAGGCGGAATTCTTAGGCCTTCTTCACTGGTTTAATAAGAAAGAAACTAAAAGAAATGGCAATTCTGTGTGCAATACCAGGGCTCGGCTTTAAATGGAACCCGTTAGCAAATGGCTACCCAAAGTTGCAAGGGGCTCTTTAGAAAATCAGTTGGGTAGCCAGGCTGGCTCTTCAACTTTTTTGATAAAATGATTTTCATGAAATTACAAGATCAAACTGGGCTCCCCAAGACTTATACCGGCTCCCTAAGACTTATACCGGCTCCCTCAAAATAAAGTTAAGGATGAAGCCTTGGATACATTGCTCCATTTGTGGGTATATCCCGTTCTTTCCAGTCGCTTCTGTATTTTGATACATTCAGTTTGGCTGTAGAATGTTGTATGAATTATTTTTTCAAATGTAGGAATAGCATATCTAAAACATATATTGCTTTCTGTTATTCTAAGAACCTGAGATTGATAAAGCCTCATTTGTAAGACGTTGATTGTACTGTACAGATCTATGTAAAATAAATGCTGCACCAAATTGACAGAGGTACTTAATCTATTCGCCCTGCCTCAATTCGAAGAACTGGTGCTATTTCTAAGCCTCTAATAGCCGAGTCTGGAACTCCCAATTGATAGATTTGATTTATTTGAATCCGAAGCCCTCTCTTGTTTTATCTGTCATATATGATTTTGGGGCTGGTATTATGATGTTAATTTAGGGATATGAATCCGATACAATGATAGGCTGCCTTGGGAGTTGAGACAGAATAGAGATGGATGGTGCTTCACGAATGGACTGGAAGATAGAGAGAGAATAGGGAGGATATGATGAATATTGGTCTGGAAAGAATAATAGAGAATGTAGGAGAGATAGATGGATAGTCATTGAAAGTATAAAAGAAAATAGAGAGAGAGGATTGGGAGTCTGTGATGAATATTGGACTGGACTACAAATATAAAAAAAACATTGGCCTGGAAAGAATAATTGAGAATCTGGGAGAGATAGATACAAAGGTTTTCCAAGTAAAAGAAAAAAAAACAGAAAGAGAGAGGTGGATAAAATGGAGATATGGATGGTGCATATGAAATGGACTCTGGAGAGTTAGAAAGAATAAAATCTTGGTATTATTCTAGAACCATGTCTCGGGTAATGAATATCATTCTTTAAAAATAATGAGAGCATGGGGGAGTCAGATGAGAGATGATGATGGAAAAATGTATATTTTAAATGAATTATCATAACGGATACATCTATACAAGGGAGAAAAAGACGTGTTGTCTTTGAAAATTCAGAACTTTTTTAATACATTAAATGGCTATAAATGCACTTCATCGTTTCTTTTGAATTATTTCCTTATATACTATGATAGAGGGACTGAGATATGGAAGGGAAAGCAGAGTAGAATGGGATAGGAGAGGGCAAAGTTGGAATGGAAAGACAAGAAAGAAAAGGGCAAGGGAGAGAAGGGAAGAAAGAAACATAGTATTCAAGATTCAAGATTCAAGATTAAAGATTTGTTTTTATTTCATTTTCCAAACAAAAAAAACCCCAAAAATCCATAGATGCATCAAATAATAACATAATTGTAGACTTATAAGTACGGATACGATATTAAAAGATAATAAGTAAACCAATACCAAAAATCATAGATGCATCAAATAATAACATAATTGATATCAGATAATTTTTCAGACATCAACTATGGTCTGTAACGATTTGTATCGTTAATATGACCTATTTCGCTTCATAATTACTCAATTCTAAGAATGGAATCATTGCCATTCCAAGTCACCGGAAAATGCTAGACAATATCATTTTTGGCATCGTTCTCCACCCAAAGCAATGTTGGGACTAGTATAGATTTAATTCTTGGGAGACCCTAAAATCAACCCCAATCCCGGAGCATTGTTGATAGACCTGGCGTATCATCAAAAATCATTTAAACAATTCCGAATCCCAAATACTGCCTCAGGAAGCCTGCAAGAAATTACTCTAAGATGGGGGAGTCAATGATCTTCGACGTAACGAGACCTCCCTATTTATTGTGATATCCATTTGAATATACAAATATTTTTTCTCCATCATTCATCGGTTTCTCAAATAATTCATCCATCTGGTTTTTGTATCCCCTTGCTCTCCCAGTGATTCCGATTTGTATCACATTAAGAAAAAGGCATAGGTCTTCACTCGAGAGATGAAACAGAATCATCTTAATGTATGTGGGTTGTCTTACAATTACATTTAGCAACTTAATAAATTAATTAAGAATTCCTTTATCCTTCACCATTGTAGGGGATGAACATTTAGTAATCTGTAAAAGTGGTCTGAATATCTGTCTCTTGCTTTCACATTCTTAGGTCACTGCCCTAATCTGTCATATTCAGTCCTTTGTGCTGGTTATTTCAATATTCTTAAAACAAAATCAAAACAAAGTAAAAATAAAGGAAACTAAAACAAAAGCTACTAAAACAAAAGCTAAAGAAATTATTTGATGCAGCGCCACTATCCATCATCATCCAATCTTCATCTTGTATCTCTAAGGGACCCCAATTTTTACCAAACTACCCCCAGACGGGCCAAACATAATGAAATGGATCCATGCACTTCACTCAGGGGGCCTAAAGAAGTCCAAAATTTACTGCACAGCTATTTAGCAACCTTTCATCGCCGTGCTTAGATTGCAATGTTGAATTGCGGTCAAGCTTAGGCAAACTCCATCTTCAAACGAAATTTTTTCAAAACGCTTTGTAGTTGGTTCATGAAGCATAGTAAAAACATATTTTAGTTGACCTCTTCGGAGGAGTTTCTCTGGCACCAACCATTTTGCTTTATTTGATCACGAAGAGTGATGCTCCGATCGAATGGATGTTTTATTGCCAGCATTTCCGCAACTTTCATGATCTGTCTTTCATTGTCGGATGTCATGTTTTTAAAGCTAATGCCTCATCCTACTTTGCAATTTGCAAGAGGAAATATGGTTATTATTGTAAATAAGTTTAATCAGATTAGACCAATGAAAAGTATTTGTGAAATGAAGAATTTGGCATAATATTTGTCCAATGAGATAAAAATAACAAAATTTATGAGGATCTGCTTCTCTAGACTGACGTTCTGACCTTGGTAAAATACTTTTTAATTTTTTTATTTTTATTAATGAGGTCTCGTCAGATTTTTTCTCCTGAACAAAGCCCCTGTAACATATTTTGCAGAGGCTCTTTCTATGGTATAGAGGGCTATAATTGCCCTCGCCTTGTGCATTCTATATGTTGTTTGACTCATGTATGTTTTAATGGACATGCATAGAAATATAGGAATTGTTGATGAATCCAGAGAAACCCTTCCATAAGCAAAGAGTAAACCAGCATGCAATTGAAGTGTGTGTCAAGTCTCTAGCATTAAAAAAAAAGATTGAGGCTAGGACGGTGTTATGCAACAATCACCTGCAATCTGCAAGTTTTTTTATATTTACTGACAATATGGGGCTATATACTTTACCTGTTACCTATTGCTAAACATATTACTAGTTTATTATTGACTACTAAAGATAGGAAGAGTTTAAAAGTTTAACCAAATATTATGTTTTAACTAAGGAAGCTTTTGTTAGTAGACTTATTCAATGGCTTCCTGTTCCTGTGGGGCCATTCCGGTGTAGATCTATTCTGACACCATTTTAGTCCGTTTTTATCTTCATCGGCTCGTGTCTCACTCTCGTTTATGCCATTTTAGTCCGGATAACAAATGATAGTGACACTTGTCTGAGAATGTTTCCTCCTCGGCTTATTTGCACTTTCTTTCATCCATGAGAGTTGAATCCGTTGCCTTTTTAGTGGCTTGGAATAGGATGGTTATAGCCATGGGGCTATTTAGGGGTAGAGCTTTATCAGTATTTTTGCAACAGATTTGTTGTAAAGGCATAGAATGTTAGAGAAGTATTACATTATATTTAAGTGTTTAGCAATTTCTCTGCAGAAATTTGGTACAATAGGCAAAACCTTATCTGGTGATGTGCCATATGTTTTCTTCTTGAATAAACCTTACTCTGTCATTTGAATGGAATTACAGTTTAGCATAAATAAATTTGAGTGAATCCGCTGAATTTCAGGCATATTTAGATATATTAAATGGTTCACAAATATGTGAATATTAAAGTTTTATTTTGCACAGTATGATTTAACACTGTTCCTTTCCCAATTTCGTCCATTCACAAGAATCTAGCCGATCGGCCATTTTCTTAATTGTCAATCTTGAGATAACGGCAACCGTGTATGTAATCACAAGAGATGACCAAATCATGTAAGGCAAATGCCCCAATTTGTTTGATTTTGTAAAAAGAAAAAATTTAGATTGACTCCATGATTGTGTTAGTGGTAGTTGTGCCTTTCTGTCACCAATCAGGCAAATAACAGACAGACTTTTACACCTGCATAACGGACCCCTTCATGACGTCAAAACAACATGAAACCTTTTGAAGTTTAAAAGGACGTTAACCCATCCCTTTATGCCGAGTTTAATAACCTTATAGACATATATATTCGCAAATATGTGAAGGTGAATTTTCATTTTTGACAGCATGAGATCCTGTCCCAATTTTGTCTAATATCAAGAATCTAGCCAATCATCCCTTTTCTTGATCGTCGCTCTTGAGATAACAAAAACCATGTCTGCACTCGCCCATGATGATCAACTTATGTTAGGAAAATGCAAATGCTCCAGTTTGTTCAAATTTACATTTTTGTGCTTTCCATTAAATCTACTTTTGTGTTAGTGTTATTTGTGCCTTTCTGCCACCAATTAGGCAAATAACAGACAGACTTTTACACCTGCATAACAGACTCCTTCATGACGTCAAAACAACATGAAACCTTTTGAAGTTTAAAAGGACGTTAACCCAACCCTTTATGCCGAGTTTAATAACCTTGTGGCTCTTTAGTGACTGGTATTATCATTTCTTGTTTTCAAAGAGAAGACTTCCAAATCCAAATCCAATGAAACCCTTCAAACAGTTTATCGGGATGGTTGAAGGAAGGTGTGATTTTATTTCTTGCCGTTTCTTTCTTTTTGTATTTGTAGGCTTTCCACTTTTCTTGGTCGCAAGTTTAGATTGGCAGTTTACAAAGAAAAGCTCATACTGTTCCTTCCAGGTGTTTCCTAAACGACAAACAAACAAACATGGCAAAATTAAACTGACATAAAGGAATTAGATAAACAAACTTGTTAATAATTTTTGCAAATTCCAAGTTCTTTAATTACATTTAAATACCTGAATACTTGAACATTAGTATCCATAACATAACATAATATAATGCAATAATTAATATTTCAAATTAACAGAAAATTTTATCAGGAATGATGCAAAATCAGGACAAATGATTTCAGAAAATAGCAAGATAAGGCTTCTCGAGTCTGACACCAGACAGTATGAAAATTACTAAAATGATTACAAATTTTTCATAGCATGTGTGAGATTTTCCAATTATTTCTGTTAAATTATGGCTTTGTTATTATTTCCTTTTCAGGATATTTATAATTTTTGCAGTGAGTGATATGGACATTTTCTTTATTTTCCATTTGAGTTTCTGAAATTATTTAAATTATTTCCATGGTATCACAACCATTAGAATATCCACTGGAACACCACTGCACAAGTGCGGTGAGAGTTCGGGGGGGGGGGGGGGGGGGGGGGGGGGGGCTACAAAATAGAGAGGAATATCAGTGGGATGTGACATTTAGAAGACCTTTCATAAGATCGTTGATTGTTCCTTTGTATTCCTAATGGGGCATCAAAACATCTGCCATCAACTTAAAATACTATTGCTAAACCACCTACTCTCTTCCTCTTTTGGAGGTGTTTTGATGCGAGCGTGCAAAGAATCGAGATTGTTATCACATAACTCCCAACTTCAAAGTTGATTAGGGGATATCAAAACGGAAAAATGTCAATGAATGATTTGAAACATCCAGAGCCATCTCCTTTGATTAATTTCTGTCATCCATGTGTGTATTTTCTATTTTGTTGCTCTGAATTAAAGAAAAGAGTTGTCAATTTTCAAATTATGCACAATGGGATATTGCTTATTAAAACTTTATGAATTCTATATTGCACTTTTTTTTTTAATTCCTGTGCCATCCAATTGTAAAGAGTGTCTGAGAAGGCATATTTTGGTGCATTCCAAATTATTGGGAATGTCCAAAGATTTCGACACCCCTTAGTCAGGGGTAAAAAGCAAAGATTCCACTTTGGGGTTGGCAGTCAGATTTTGTGGATTCTAACCAATTTTATGATTAAATGACTTGGTATTCCACTGAAGAGTCCATAGTTTTTAAATGTCACATAATAATTGAATGATTAGATGATGTAGGTTTATTATATCTTGCTGAGTAGTTGTAGGTGAAATTATTGGAATACATTATTAAAAAAAGAGTCATCTAAAGTTTTGTGCATTTACAAGAGTAGAATAAGGGATAATCTTTAGATAATTGGTAAATTATGCTTCAACAAATAGCTGGTTCTCAAATTGAAATTTCATAAATTAAAGTTAAGACCCAATTAAGGATCTTATTCGTCTGAAATTATTGTAAATTAAATTAGATGATAGAATATAACATGGAATTAAAGAAAATTGAAAGGGTTACTAAGAATCTTGCTTGAAAATGAAAGCATTTCTAGAGCCTGGACACTGACATTTTCTCTCTCCTTTAGTACAAAGATTCAAATAAGATGGAGCTATTCAGTTCCATGGTCAAAACTACTATGCGTGGTACACTATCATTAAGGGATCTTATCATTCAGTAGTTTCGCAAAGGAATATTTGATTGCATTAAACGAGGGGCTTATGTGACATTACCTCAAGGCTAATGATTATAACGGAAACCTTTTTAAAGTGAAAATGGATCTTGGTTTGTCTAGTGGGTGGGGGTAATGGAACACGCGGATAATTGGTATCAGTCTGTCAATTACGTGAAAGTAGAGTGCAATAATATCCCAATTGTTGATTTCCTGGGGATCCCTAGAGACATTCTAAGGGACCCCTGGGGTTCTACAAGTACCCTGGGTATTCTTTACACACCCCTGGTTGTCTCAACGCACCATATATGCACCCCAATCCCATTCTTCGCCAATACATGTAGCCATCCAAAAGGGGCGTGCGCACTATCCCTTAGTTTTTTAATCCCCGCGGTAACTCTGTACAAAATAATAAGATCCCGAAAGTAGAAGATACTATTCATTGGGATGATTTGCTTGCTGAATAATGAAATTTACATTCCTCATTGGGTAATATTTGCTGTTATATATTTTTGACTTATCCGGCTATTTTGCACTGTTTAGATTTAGGTCTACTCAGGTTTTGGCTCTTTAAAAAGTATTCATGTTGTCATTTTGTTATTGGAATAGGCAGGTGTACTATTTAAGTCAAATTCATGCACGTTTCTTGCCCATGACCAAAGTTACATGGTAATTCTTAAAAGCAGTTAATCATTGAATTACAAAACTTGGAATCCAGTTTGCATACACTAGTAGGGCCTACCTACTTGTTGCTATGATGGACAAGCTTCAGGAAAGCTCCTGGGTTGTCAGTACAAAAATGCATTTATTAGGAAACCTGCCTATTCTACAGTGTCTAAAAGTAGCCTGTAATATGCTTGGTCTTTACTTGATTGAGATTTACAACTATTTAATAGTGGAAAATCTTTCGATAAAGTCATGAAGAGTCTGATCGGACTGAAAAATCTGGAGATTTGGCCAAGTGGGGACAATGCAGCATCATGTCCAAAGAAACTATACCCTTGGGTGAATCATTTCTTGTCTAGACGAGTGTCCTTAGAGAATTTCTCAAAATACTCATCTTCATTAAAAAGATCATGTAGGTGTGATAGGCCCTATATACCTCTTGTGTAGGAACTTCACGCCAGGTTTATCCATATGGGTTTTTAATTAGGTGTGAAAACATAGCGCGAGGATGATTAGTTTGAGGAGAGACGGCATTGAGATGGGAGTGTAGTTCTGTCTGCAACGTGCTTCATATTTCCTTCCTGTGCGATGTCTTGTTGCTTATAAACTCTTTGAGCACATGTGACAACAGACTTCTTGCTCTTTTGCTCTACAATTCTTTTTTTTTGTTGGGGGGGGGGGCAGGGAATACATTTTAAGGGGAGTGAGAGCGATTGCTCTCCTATCCTAAAGCTCCCCTTAAATGCTTTTTGGGGAGTGATTTATTGAGCCCCTTGTAACCCCAATTTTACTACATGAAGACCCAATTTAGCTCCCCTAAAACTCTCCTTGAGAGCATCTAGGAGAGCTATCTGTAGCTCC
>BQKZ01000247.1:135446-152679 GCA_036244855.1 Temnopleurus reevesii
AGGACCTTTAACAGTTCAAGGTTTAGCCCCCCTTAGAGCCCCCCCCCCCCTCCGCCCCTTTTGTTTGTTATGATGGGTATTAATCGTCAAGAAGTCCTTATCCAAGAATCCCAGAATTCCCCATCACAGGATTTAACCGCACTCCTCCGTGCCTATATTTAGAGCGCCTTAGAGCCACACCCTTTGGCGTCAATTGAAGTTCAAGAGCTGGGGTCAGACATTGTCCCTCAAGGTCGTCGCAATGCCAGACAGCTTGACGGCAGACCTGTAATCATTACAAGGAGTTAAGCGGTTCACCCTAGGGGGAGCGTTTCTCCCGCTCCTCCACTTATCGCTGCCACCTCCCTACTTTTAATCTTCTTTGAAGATAACGATCCCTATAGGGAATGGGGGTAAAAGTGAGCGTAAAAGTTGCCTATTCTCACTCCCAAGTAAACTGTTGTGCTCGAAAGATCTCGCATTTGTCCCATGGGTTCCAACGTATCGCTGCCACCTCCCTACTTATTTCTTCTTTGAAGATAATGACCCCTATAGGGAATGGGGGTAAACGTGAGAGCAAAAGTTGGAAAACTGTTTATTTTTACTTGAAAGATCTCATATTTGCTCCATCGTTTTCAACAAATCCTGTATCGCAAAGGGTTATGGCCTGCTAATGTAAAAATTGAACTTGGGAGCAATTTTTAGGAAAGCACCATTTTTCCGACCATGATTAAATTCTTAAAGATGAGTCTAGTATTAAAATAACTTGAAGATATGTTCATGTACAATTCTCATTTGATGTTCAATCAGGCAAATAGATTGCGATTTCTTTTGACAGCCATTTATAAATTTGGGGTCTTTAGAATTGGAGGCATTGCTATTAGGCTGCAAGAATTAATATCCAATATCAGAAGTAGATGTTAACCTATTAATGTTAACGAATTTGTATTAAGCAAACCAGCATTTCAGCTTTAAATACTTAAGAGATCTTTTAATAGTTTCAATTCGGAGTGGATAGTTCTTAAAAAGAGATTTGATGGTAGCTGAGTATGATGCCCAGAAGCTGTTTATCTTCAAAACTATGTCATATCATAAACATCATAAACATCGTTGAGAAGATGAACATGGAAGTGGTATGGTCCCATCCTAGAGTGAAGAGGAGATGATAGGATGGAGAAGACGATAGATAGGGAAGGGAACGGGAGGAGATTGAATTGAATTGAATTGAACTGATATTAAAATTTGACATTGAAGCTAAAAGCTGATCATGTGAATTTACAGAAAAAATTGAAGAAGTTTTACTTTATACAGATAAACTGTAAATGAGAAGAGGAGAAAAGAGGAGAAAAAATAAAAATTTAGAATAAATCTTTCTTCACAATTGGTCAAATGAAGTGGGGAGAATGGAGGATGTAGTGTATTGTAAAAGATGAACAGTAAATCATTATCAAGTTAGGCCTTTCCAGAAAGAAAAATTATGTGTTGAGAAAAAAGCATATCGAGCAAGTTCAATTAAATTGGTTGAAATTCTGAGAGAGGATGATATTTATAGAAAAGTAAGAATTTCTTGATGACAGATATTTCAATTTCCCTCAAATTATACCAAATTATACCAAAACCCCATAAGGATACCTTTAATAAGTGCTTTAACTGGATGTCATTAGTGTTCTTCCATTGCCAAGTGATCTGAATTCATATTTTCACTTTGAAATGAAACATTAATTTGTCGTCTTGCCAAGTTCCATTAGGGGTGAAGAGTTACATCTGTATCTCAAAGTGGATATAGTTCATTCCAAGTTAATTTCATGTTTTATGATTTAATTCACTTATTGAATTGACACCTGCCCAGATTTATGAAATATTGGACTAAATTATCCCAGAATGTGCTGAAAGATTCATCTTCTTTCTGATATTTTCGATGTTATATTCATTCATGTAGTTTTATCATTTTTTCTCTACTGGAGTACGATAATCCGTGCACCTGTTTCCATGTCTGCCAAATAGCCAGAAGTGACGCGTTTAGTCATGTGCAGTTTTCGTCATGTCTCCCACGCATTGGTCTATGAATGTTGTATTAGGTTATCGTACGAAAATTGGAAGATAATTATTTAAAGAGAGTAAGAGGGGGGGGGGGGGGGGGAGGAATATGATATAATATACAAAATACTAAGAATAGAATGAGAAGTGTTATGAAAAGATAATCTATGTTGTGTTTGTACAGCCCTAGCTTTATGTCAAAAATGTGTGAACACCTTAATGGCATTAATATGTAAGCCATTTACAATTTTAAGGGCATTAATATTTCCAAAATCAACAGAGCAACAATATTTCCGACACATTCATTTTGTCTTATTTTATCACAAGGCATCTCTAAGTTGAATTTTTAAAGAATGTAAGAGGGAAGGGAATATGATACAATTGACAAATTACTGAAAATTAAAGTTATACATATTTTTGGAAGATTATAAGCTATGTCGTGTTTCAATTTCCCTTTAAATCATGAATATAAATGTGCAACACCGAGCTCACATTATTACATAAGCCAGCTCCAATTTCAATAGCAATTTACCTTGCAGAATTGAAATATTTTCAACAAATTAACTGTGACACGTGTCAATATCCCTTTAATACATCATATCAAATGTGCAAACACCAAATTCACATAATTATGTAAGTCAGTTAAAATTTCAATGGCAATAAATCTTTCAAAATAGACAGAGCTAGAAATATCTTGCACAAATTAACTCTGTCACATTTCACAAGCCATTTACATCATTGTTTTGAAACGTGTGAACCCCACGTAAAGTTGTACGCCTGCTCCAATTTTAATCGCAATACTTCTTGCAAAATAAACAGAGTTAGAAGTATGTGATGCTGCAACACTCATCTGTGTCTGGTATTTAAATGGGTGAACATTATTATGTCCTTTTCACTTGAGGTTCTCTCACCGCTTGTGATTTCTTCACCTGAGGACGAGTTACTTAAATATACTCAGAACGTTGTGGGTTTTAAAAAAAAATTTCAAGCTTTTGTTCAGTCCTTCTCAGGACTAAGTCTTGAAAAATAATCCTACACTACATGGTGCAACCGCAGACCTTTTTGAATGAATGTTATTATGTTTGTTTGTCCTGATTTCAATTGCAAAGTAATATAAAGGATATTTGAAATTGTATTCTAACAAATTACAGAATTTTTTAGTTTTCTTGAATCTTCTGGATGACAGGAAAATTTAACTATACATAATTGAAATAGGAGTTGTCTCATTTCCTCTGCCATACACTCAAGCTCAGATGGACCCCCAATGGGGCATAATTTGGCCATAGATTACGGTGAGGGGAGGGCAATTAGCACCTCTACCAGTGTCTGTGGGTCCTGTCCAAAGGGGAATGAACTTGCGACAAGTGTAAGATGATTTCAAATTGGATTAAGAATCACAATTTATATCCTCATAAATTCAGAACTCGACAGCAATGTTATGTTTCAAACAGGCTGGTTTGAAAGCATTCCCATAGATACATTGATATTTTTCTTTAGAGTTTATTATATTTACATTTATTACTGTACTTCAATCATCTCTTTTAAAATGCATCTTTTTGGATCATTGTTGAAGCTCTAGACATAAATAAGTAGAAAGTTAGAGGTTCAATGCCCATTTCAAAGGTTTAAATTTATAAACTTTTTACTGCGCTCTCTGAGGGGAAGTGTATGGGTATATGGGTACTGGCAGGAAGATTTTGCCATGGTTACACATGAATAAATTAAAAAGGAGGCTTCTGCGTAGGGACACGTTTTTTTAAGTGAATGATATAATATGCATGTAAACCTTGAGAAATATTCATGTTTAGAGAAAGCAAAATAACAACCACCCCCCCCCCAACATTTTTTCAAGTTGTTCATCTCAGAAGTAAACATTGAATTTTTACATCTCATCAATGTTCTGTATGGTAATTGGCAGCTCAGACTTATCCAGACCTCCCAAATATTATGAATTTTGAGGAAACGGTCTGATTTTTTTATTTACCATTTTGAGAGAGTTTCAATGCAGATTTCAATTTCAAAAGATATAATTCTCTATAATTCTTGATAATTCTACCACACAGTCCTCTGGGGTAACACAATTTCTCTCATATTTGTGAGCAAATTATTCCTCTTTCTCTGTTAAATATAGGTTGGGAGGCCTGCTTATCCATGCAAAAATACGCTATTCGCTCTAACTTTTGAACACTCCAAACTTGGGGTGCCTGGACTTTCTATTTTAGTCTGCATCTTCCTAATGCCATATGGCTAGACCTGAGACCCTCACCTCTCGGCTAGACCATAGTTCACCAGCAGGGTCATTTGAGGTCGATGGACGTCTGTTGGCGATAGTTTTGGGAGCAATTAACCTGTGGAGTGGGTATTTAGCCTCTGATTGTAGAGCGCAAATTNATCATCGTATTGAAACGTGTGAACACCACGTAAAGTTGTACGCCAGCTCCAATTTTAATCGCAATACATCTTGCAAAATAAACAGAGTTAGAAGTGTGTGATGCTTCAATATTAATTTGCATTGGGTATTTAAATGTGTGCACATTACAGTGTAACCTCTTTATAACGAGGTCCTTAGGACCATGAAAATTACCGTGTTATATCAAGGTAAAAAACAAAGAACTATAAAGAGTTGGGACCAATAAAATCACCTTGTTATAACAGGTATCTCGCTATGTCCGACCTCTTTGTAACGAGGTTCCACTGTATTATGTTCGCTTGTCCTGATTTAATTAACAAAGTAATATAAAGGATATTTAAAATTGTGTTCTACTTAATTTCAGAATTTTAGAGTTAGCTCGATTCTCCTGGATTACACAGGAAAGTTTAACTCTTTATAATTGAAATAGGAGCTGTCTCGTTTCCTTTTTCATACTCTGTTCAGACGGACCCCCAACCGGGCATAATTTGGATATAGATTAGGGTGAGGGGAGGGCAATTAGCACCTCTACCAGTGTCTTTGGGTGCTGTCTAAAGGGGAATGAACTTGTGACAAGTGTAAGATGATTTCAAATTGAATTAAGATTCCATCTTAAGATTAAATCCTTAAACGGTCAGCATTAGAATGCAATATTGTGTTTGAAAATATTCTCTTGGCACTTATTTTTCAAATTTTATTAAATTTCCAATAATTTCATTTTTTTTTTTTTGGGGGGGGAGGGAATATTGATGTAGCTCCAATCCTAGTAAGGAGAGAGTTGCTGGTCCATTGCCTAAATTTACAAGGGATAAATTCATTAATATTGTGGTGCACTCTACCCAGGGGAAGTTTATAGACTAAGATGGGTACTGACAGGAGGGAATTCCCTATTATTATACAGATTCCAACTTAAATATGAAATATCCATAGTGTTTGGAATTAATAGAGATGAGGTATTCGTATTATCATGGGAGAAAGCAAGATAACAAAAAAAAAACAATTTTTTTCTAGTCCTAGTCGTTCATCTTGGAGGTAAATGCTGAAATTGTTTCAGATTATGTCTGATCGATATTCTGTATGGCTGCCTGCTCTCACCCTTTTATCTCTTTGCTCAGACTAATATCCATGTCAAAATATCCATATTCAGTCCGACTTTTCAACACTCAAAACTCTGGGTGCCTGGACTTTCTATTTTAGTCTGCATCTTCCTAATGGCTAGACCTGAGACCCTCACCTCTTCGGCTAGACCATAGTTCACCAGCCGGGTCATTTGAGGTCGATGGACGTCTGTTGGCGATAGTTTTGGGAGCAATTAACCTGTGGAGTGGGTATTTAGCCTCTGATTGTAGAGCGCAAATTGATTTTAATCCCCTTGATATGTATCTCATATTTGGATGGTGAGGGAGTTATGTTTCATTGGTTATGTAATCTGGAGTATGTTTCATCACGGAAGTAATGATACATCCATGGTTTTATGAATCTTGTGCAAGGACAGGTTCGTTAGTGCTGTACAATCCAGAGAAATCCTTGATTTTTAGTGGCTGAAAAGCACTGTCTGTGTCTGTTGCTATGGCAACTTTCACTTTGTCTACTGGCAAAAATTTTCATGAAGCAGCCTCAATTCCATAGTTTATAATGACATTCTAGTTAACCTACGACCATATACCAGGTACTTATCAAGGGGGGGGGGATGGCAGAGGAGTCAAATGCCCCCCCCTCCCCTTAAATTTTGTGGGGGAAAATGGTAAAAAGGACCAAAAATATTGTTAGTATGGAGCTACAGGCCTACCATTTCTTGTTTTGATTATCAGAATGCAATTCTGGATATGCGCCTCCTAAACTGTACAATTTGAAGTACCTGGTATCGTAACAATTGATAAATCTTTGAAAAGTTCACATGTGTCACATGTGGATCCGAGTAAAGCCTGTCTCAATAGCGGAAATGGGTCTGTCTAATTGCAGATTTCCCCAGCTTAGATGCGCTTCAATTCTTTGCACAATCCACCTAATTCATTGGAAGCCATTTAGTCATGAGCATGTGATAATATTTTCTATTTATTATGATTTGTGCCCCTTGAATGCTGAAGAATCATCAAAAAATTCAGAGATCACTCTATTGAACGCTTGTGCTCACGTGTCAGTATCTGTACCCAAATTAATGCAAGTTTTAAAAGATACAAATTTTCGTGCTTCATATTTATTAAGAAAAAGAATAAAGTGAGCCCCCTTTTGCACACTCTAAAGTTTGAATTGTCTTGATGAAAATAATGACAGCATAGTATTTCATGCAATTTGTGTAGCACGAATAAACACTGTGGAGAATAATATGGTGATTTGCAGTATTTTTACCCAAGCTTTTATGGTTCAATGCCACTAGCACCAAAGCATTTCATGGAATAAAATCTCCTGCCTTGTACCCATTCGCCTCACCTGGATTGAGTGCAGCACAAGGTGAATTTATTGCTATATGAATTTATGCCACTTATAGAATTCCTTTCATAAAAGGCATGAGTCAAAACCAGGATACCACAAGACCTCCATGTGATTTCTGGCAGTTTTTACAAGACTATTTGTATTCTGGTGTTTTTTTTTAAATAACTGCTTAGAAACGAAATCCCAGTTTGAGTGTAGCAAGAATCTGTGTTTATAAACTCTTCAAGTTCACCCTGTGATGAAGTCCAACTCATACGATTCCTGACTGGAGTTCAAAGAAACTTTGCTAGGTCAAATACGATTATGCTTCGTTTGAAAAGGCCATGAATGATAATTGCACACTCACCCCCTCTCTTGCTCATAAACAATCTAACTGGTCTCCAATGGCTTTGTTCTCTGACAGCATCCATTCATCATCTAATTACCGCTGATTTTAAAGGGAGGATACTACTGTTTTATGCATCATGAATACAGTTACAACATGATGTGGTTCAGGATATGCTATCAACATGCTCTCTTTTTTATATTATAGTCACAAGTAGCCTTTTATCCAAATAAAATCTACTTACATATCTAATAATATGAATAGCGAAGAGCTTTTATATGTCGCTTATCACCTCTTTATGAGAAGTCCCTTAGTGCTCTACATTTGCAGCATTATTACCCTGGCTCTAGCAGTGGCGTTTCATGATATCTTTGTCAAATTTTACAGATTTTTTTAAATAGATATTCTTCATTCTGTCAAAATTGAATTAAAGAATATATTGTTAATCCCCATCAATTTTTAAGCTAAAACTTTAGGTGAACACTACTTAGACCTACCTCCAAACATTCAGGCACAAAACTTTTTATGTATTGAGCGGACCATTATTCATACCCTAACATAGCATCGGTTAGCAAGCACCAGAACATGGTAGGTTTGCACTCTGTCCTTATTCGCTGTATATTATAACCATATAACAGAGGCACATCATCAGTCAAACACAGTATCCTTGCGTATATTGACATCACCATGGTAACCAGTAAGAAACTAATTGAACAGTCACTACTTACACCTTATAGAGCCCCAGTTTACTCCAGCAGGTGTTTTAGGGTACCCCTTCCTTTAACCCATGTGGTCCCACTTCCCTACCAGAAAGTTTTTAAACTAATTTGTGAGAGAGATTTTTATTGTGATAAAAATCATGTTCATCCTAATTAATAATACTCATGAAATCTATTTGGATCAATGCATACTGTATGAAACCAGTATTTCATTATTTTTTCCCCATTTAGCAATTTGGTTTCATTTGCATGTTTATGGGGGAAGGGGGTGTCACAACATAAATCAGTGCACACTAACTATTGTATACTTTGCTATTTAAAATGTTAGCACTGTGTCAAAAGGCTAACCTTCATTGTTGTGAATGTTTTAGTCAAATTTTAGTATGGTAGATTTTCAAACATATTGATTGATTAGAGACTAAACTTGTTTGAGCTCTCTGGTTATCTGAATATAGAATTTAGACAAACACCTAATTACCAATATTTCTTTTGGTAATTCAGTGTTCAAAGTCAACAGAATTCTGGCATTATTTCGCCTCATTTTAAGGCATCATCGAATGATGGTATGTGTCTTTGATTTGAGACTAAATTTGGTTGAATCCGATTGTGATCATGAGTCAGGGGACAATAATGTAATTCACACAAATGTTGGCCACACCAGTGACTTATCCTAATATTTGGCATGAATCGGATTCATCTCATTGTCTAGTGAGATTTCTCAGAACTTTGCGCTGTTGTTGTTACGTTTCTGTTTATTTTCTCTCTTTGTATCCAATCTTTAAATTTTATGTTCACATTCAAACAATCTTTTCTGTCACATTTCATGTTATTTCCTCTATTCTTTCACTGTGTCACCTAGTTGTCATTTTTTGTTAATTCCTTTTCATTTATTACATTTCATTTTCACTAGGTTGCCCCACCAATATGTATACATTTTATATAGATATTTTGTACCAATAAATGGAATTATTACACATTACAATTAATGATAAACAGTAGGCAGCAAAAATAATGAAAGTGTGAAGATTATTATTCTGTCAAATATTTACCTCTGGACAGGGAAAGGGCTGTGATTTTGAAAGGATTGTAGGTTTGTTATAATAAAGCCTTTTGGCTTTATTTGATGTCTCAAGATTTCATGAAATTTGGTTATGCAGCGCAGTTTTAAATGATTTGTAAAATAATTGTCCTTGAACTAGAGAAAAAATAAAATGAATAATGCAAATTTGCACAGTTCATTCAGTCCAGTGCTAATTTACCTGAACGAAACATCATAATATTTTGACATCTTTCCAAACGAGAACCACCATCTGGCGATGTTTGTCTTTTTAGGTATTATGATTAATACTTTTGGACTGAAATCAAATGAGAGTCTGGACTGAAATCAAATGAGAGTCCTATGACATTGAATGACATGTATTATGAGTCTCGTATTCATTTGTACACACCTGTATTACAAGACTTATGGTCCCCACTGCAAGGTTTAAAAGTTCGTAAACCTAGCAATTAATATCAAGGTTTTGTGACAGAGTCGTAGCCAATATTGTGATATTGAGTCATATTTTGAGATAAAAACTGTTATTTTCTGATGATCTGTCTTCAAGTAATGATTAAAGACACAGTCAACATATCAACACCAACATCAAGCATTGTATTTATGATCCCTATGTGCAGAAATACTTGAGGAACCTGCTTGGCTAACATCAAATTTATTAGGCTTTCACTCAATATGCCCATATGTCAGCATTAGCAAAGCTTTTTTCCCTTGCAAACTTCTGCAAATGCAGACAGTAAACTATACCATGTATACTGTCAAGTTTTGATAGGGAGACTGTGGCAATTTAATCTAATGTGTGACTTCACCTTTAATTGTTATTTGTTAAGAGTATGTTGTTGCACATGATTACTAATCACAATTGTTCCAATATAACACTACCTTTGTGTGAAATTTCATTGGTGTATACGGCATTCCAAGCTCGTTGCTGATTTATGATGTAATAATATCAATACTTTCCTGTACATAAGTTGTTTTTTCACCTCCAGTAACATACAAACCATTTTGAGGTATTACGTGTTTGGGAAAGGAAAAGCCTTCAACGTACATTGAACTTACACCTTCCCAACTCCATCTGTTTTTACTTTGTAACCTGCACTGTTACTTCAGATGGGGCCTTTGCCACAAGCATAGACCAACATCCTAGAAAACTGAAATAACACATTTCCATGACGATCTTCTTCAATGTTTCCAAAGGCTCACACCACACCCTTCGGGTTTCTCATGAAGTTTGTAGGCAAAATATACAACCGAATCTGTAAAGCCGAATATACACATATAAATGTTTCTATAATCTGTTTTTTGTCTTTATGTCACACTTTTGATTGTTTTATGTCAACAAAGTTTCAGGAATAAATTTTTAAATTTCCACCAATCCAAATTATAGTATCACTTTTTCTTTGCATCCGTTTTGATTCTCTGAAACTTTTTTGTGTAGGAGAATATGCCTTGATATTATATTTATAATCTTCTTAATGCATAATGTTCTAAGATCAAAATATTCTTGAATGAAGTTTCCATTCAAAATACCCATATTAATGATAGTATATGGAGGGGAATACAATATAAGACTTGAAAGAGTATTTTGATAAGTCAGAACTCTCTCAACAAAAGAAATAAAGAAAGTATCACAATGGATAGTGGAAAGAAAATAATTACTATTCAGATATTCGAACAATGATCTATTGTCTGGTCCATCGCTAACCGTAAACTGTTATACTACAGTCACATAGGAAGACTCAATTTTGAACCGACAGCCTCGTTTTATTGAGTTGGTCTCCCCTCCCTCTGTGCCAAATATATAAATACTACCTCCTGTCTAGTCCAGTTGAGGACTGAGCATTCTGATAGCACCCACCTCTGCATATTCACTTACACCGAACACACAGGGACTGCACAGCACTCAACCACAGAGTCCTTACATAACCCTACGATATCGCGATCAGAGGCGTATACATATTAGAGGGTTATGTAAGGACTCTGTGGTTGAGTGTTGTGCAGTCCCTGTGTATAGGCCCTACAGTGTAAGTGAATATGCAAAGGTGGGTGCTATCAGAACACTCAGTCCTCAACTGGACTACCTCCTGTCCAATAGTCCCTCCACCCGGTACACCAAAAACTGAACAGGTATGATGTGACTCTGAAAGTTTCCCCTGTAAATATTGAGTTTGGAACAATCGGCTTCTGTTCTTGGAGCAAACATCATCAGATGCTAATGACAGAGGAGTCCAAACTTCATTTGTGGAAGAGAAGAAAGAGGATGAATCTGTGATGTCTAGGTGTAAATTGTTCTCTTTGTAATGGTTGTCAAATCATTCATTGATGCTGTGCCAATCAATGTGCCCAAAACTAATGTGTAGGTTATAACCGACTCAGCGTGTGCATGAATCTCAGATCACTGATAAATTTTTTATTTACGGCCTAAAAAAATTTCCTTTGCGTCACTGACCTATGCATCCATTATTGCAAGTATAGTTGTACCGCATTGTAATTGAGGTCTTTGGGAGTAGAAAAAGTATCTCTTTATGTGAAAATATTGTTATATTTGAGTTAGAACACAAGAAAAGAGTGTTTGCCTGAAAGGTCACATCGTTATAGTTAGAGTTTGTTTTATTCTCTTTCAAGGTTGATTGTATATTACCATATTTGAACTTGTTTTATCAAGAGAATTACTGTGCACACGAAAATTCTCCCACTCTTGGATATCTTTCTTTTTCTTTCTCTTGTTTCTCTCTTGCCACAAACATCTGCCTTTTTATGTCACACGAGCAGCGAATGTCATTGAACTTTACTGTCTAAATATTATGAAAGCTTTTTTACAAGGATATTGACCTCACAAACTTTTAAGCTAAGAATATATTCTTTAGGACAGTGAACTTGTATAGTCCTTCTCACATCCTTTTGCAATTTTTCAGATATCAGCAGAATTAAAGTATCGTTTGGCGAATGTGTGTTCCTTGTTTGATCACTTTTTTTTAAAAGATATTATTCTTATTTGTAATACCTCTGTATTCAATAATTGACTTACTAGATTTGTAGTTTTCTAACTTCTAAATTGTCAAGAAAGCGTTCAACCTTATATAAATGTTTCACGAATCATTCCAGAAGTTATAATATCCAATTTTCGTTCATATGTTATGTTTTGCCTATATCATTTTTTGTAGGGCTCTTAACTGCATATATGCCAATGTTCAAGAATATGCGAGAAAATTAAAATTAAAATGGAAACCTGCAAACAATTAAACCAAATATTTTCTTATTCTGTATATAACACCCTTTCTCTCATGAGAAAATATTTGATTCAGCTGTTATGTAATTCACATTACAATTCATATTCTGAAGCATATTTCTCGAAGGGTGGCATTCTTATTCGACCACTACTGGTGAACAAAACAAAATATAGCAAAAGGAGATTGAAATCACTAAACAATGTTTCTCTTTTTCAATTGTCTCTTTACAGCTACCTGCAGTGTCGGAGTATGTTTCAACGGAGGAACTTGCTCTGGAGGATACTCTCAGATGTGTCGCTGTCAGCCAGGATTCCAGGGTCCTAGGTGCCAGTATGGTAAGTTCTCACCCCTACCCTCTTTAAAAAGAATAGATAAATCAGCAATTTCATGAATTACAGTATGAACTACCCAAATCCTGATATTGGGACCTTACTGAAATGACTTTTCATTGTTGATAGTAAGGAGGTATAAGCTTAATGCTCATTCAATAGATTATTCAATTAAAAAAGTTCATGAAGCTATTTCAGCTCAAAGAAAAGTGGGGTTGAATGTACTTAACACACAAAGAGTTAGAGGAATTTAAAAAAAAATCTTGAGCTCTGCTCATACAGAGATGCATATTTTGTATTTAAAAAAAATGATAAGAGATGTCTGTTTAAAAGCTTTATTTAGAATAAAAGGCACAAAACACATGAATCATTAAGACAACTAAATTGAAAAACAAAATGTAAACAAAATTGTATGCCTATTATTCCCTCCAGATTCAAATTAATGATATTCTCTTTAAACAGATGGAAGACCTTATTTATAAGAACCCTTCCTATCAGAATCTTAACGCGAGTTACTTTTTGCGGGTATGATCAGCACATTCTCTTCAAGGTGTTATTTGTCCCTCAACTTGATAGATTTATGGTGAAAATGTTTCCAATTTCAAGCTCTGTTTGCAATGCAAGGCTGTCCCAAGTAGATCATATTATTAGGGGAATGACACCCAAGTTGTGAATAATTCTTTCCTCCCCTGAAACAAGACTTTGTGGGAGAAATCTTTCATCGATTGCAATTTCTTTAAGTGAGAAGTTTATAAACATGAATGTTTCAATGTTCAAGAAAGTCCATATGCATTTTCTGTGCACCTTATTCTTCATCCAGCACCTAGCCCCTCCTCCCTCCCCTCCCCCTGCAATAAAAAGAAGCCCCCTTATTTACTGCTTCTTTAAGCAAGTTCCTATGGCCCTTATAACAAGTGTTTTTTATTCAGCTTTATATCAATTTTGATAACCATGCAAAGTGGAAATTTACAATAATTTTGTCCCAAAAATTTATTACATGGTGATGATGATGATGGCATTTTATTTATCGCTGATCTCCGCCTCAGCTTAGCGCTCATGGTGCTTAACTACTGAAAATGATTACAATAGAGGACAATGAGAATATGATACATTACTTGGTTAAAGAGAGAGTGTTGTGTGGAAAAGGATAAAACAAGTATAATTCATTTTACTTCGCTCTTCAAATTAGATAAAACTAGAAAATTTGAGAGAATTTTACCAATACTGGCAGCGCAAGGGTTCATGAGCTTACACGAGGAGTGGCAGAAATGGGAGGCTATCTGGGATAGGCTTATTCGGTCTATCTATAATGGTCCATGAATAGAGCGCTAGATTAAGTCTGGATCAGAATAAACAGGCCGGGGCTAAGCCGCTGCACTTGATACAACACGGACCATTTGCTCTGCGCTTTGCGACAAACTGACAGATATGCCCCGTGGAGATTGGGCGAGAAATGTTTGCGGTATTACGAGTGAAAATATGAGGATTATCGGGCAGAGAGGAAATAGAAGGAGCAAGTGAAGATGTATGAAGAAGAAAAAAGGAAGAGCAATGAGCAGAGATGGGGGCGGGAATTTGGCTGCCTAGATGCTAAGGCTTGAATTGCCATCCAGTGACCAAGTAATAATATCGGAAGCGCTTTGACCAGTCAAAACTGACGGAAAAGGCGCTATATAAATCCGCAATATTATAACAGAATAGTGATAGGCAAATTGTGACTCTAGAATAATTGTTTTAATATTTGAGTCGTCAATTCGGACATTGTTATAATTACATAGGTGGCTGTATGAGAAGCTGCCCCCCTCTCAAGAACCTGTTGAATGAAAGAAAACAAAAACCTCTTTTCACCCCATAATACAAAAACCCGTCTTCACCCTATAATGAGACCTATCTAAATTCACAATATTTTACACAATTGGGGGAAAAGTAATGGAATAGGCTATACATGCAGAAAAAACCCCAAAAGGATGAAAATGTAAAAAAAAGTCTGGAATAGCAGGTTGTTGACATTCGCAAGTAAGACCCAAAACCAACACTTTTCTGAGCAATTCCTACCCTGCCAAATATTCAAAACAGTGTGAGTTCTCAGCATTCGCACAATACCATTGTGAATCGAGAAACTTTCATCAATACCTCAATATTTTGAGAGCAACCTGAACTTTTAAGCCTCTCCTAGAAAGCCCCATGATCCTTTGCCTTTGGACAGCTGTTGACAGAAGTACAAAGGGAGAAATAATCTTAATCCAGGTTCAGTTAAGCTTCTGTCATGGTTTATCTGTCCCTTTGGTTAGAGGGAGACATACCTCAGAAACATAACTTCCCACACTGAAAATGCATTCAGAATCGTAAGGACTGTTTCTGTGAATGCGAGAGCTCTGACTTGGCCCTCCCCCCCCCCCAAAAAAAATTGGGTGCCCTCAACCAAACGACCCGGAAAAAATGGCCTGATCTGACCTTTTTTGTTCTTGTTTCACTTTCCACTCAAATTGAAAATTCGCAGCAAAATTATGAATAAACATAGATGATCTTTGGTTTTACGCTACCTTCTAGGAGCCGGGAGGGGGGGGGGGGGCTATTCTGTGGAGAATAGAGCTGTGAGATACGTCTCCCCATAACTTTGGGACAGATAATTTTCACAGAGTCCAGTCTGGGACTATCCTAATCCCCATAGAGGCTACTTGTCAGATTAGGAGCTAATCGGATAAATGCACAATGGTAATACAGACATGTGTATTATTGGAAAGACAGGATATGAAGGATAATATCGTCATTTCGAAAATTCTTTGATAGATTTTGGGAGCTTAGCGACTCAGCAGGTGAAGGAGCGGAAAGGGCGTATAATATTTGGTTTTACCATTCTACTGGTTTATTTGTGTCTTTTACCACTTTCATTAATTTGCCATCAAGTTATCCTCATTAGATGAACGCAGAAATTAAAATTGTATAGGCTTTTACATTATTTCCTGTATAACTTTTATCTGTTGAATTTTGTAACCCCAGAAAGTAAATAAGGCATGGCAGTTTCATATATTGTTTAATATTCGGGTTTCTTCTTTTTGTAATTTTCTGTTAATTTGACAAATCTGTAGAAAATTATACTTCAGCCCAGAAAGTAAATAATGCATGGCAGTTTGATATATAGTGTGATAGTAAGGTTTCTTGTTTTGGAATTATCTTGTTTAATTTGACAAAATCTGTAGTTCTAACAATTTACTTCATTATGGCATAATATTTTCAGAAATATTTTTCGTTAAATACTCATCATGTAGATGTGACAAAAGTCTAATGCATAATACACTGTACTCTCAATCCTGGGATGTTAGTCTGATGTTTGACAACGTTATCATGTTTGGGATAGGAAGTGAACGTACACATTATGATCACATGAAAAGTCATTTGAAGAGAACGATAAACGGTACAGGTTCACAGCGGGGACAAACCCTTGTCTGAAACCATCTTCGTTTGGGATATACATTAGTGGCTGAGGGGTTAATTAGAGGCGATAAATGAAATCAGGTAGGGCTATTACCAGCAAGTAGTGCTCAAAATATATTCTCTGAATGCCAATACCAGATAATGTTCCAAATTTATTTACCCCGCTCTTGGACAAAATCAGCAGGTTTGGTTCCTCATTTCATATTTCATATTGAATTGTTTTGTAATGAGCATGAAGATGTTTATAGAATTTAAGCAGTTGATTTGTCAAATTAATGGTGCAAAGTTGAATGAATCTTTATTCCATTTCAATGCCAATTATAACAAGAATGTACATCAATATCATCAAGGATAACAAAGGGTTTACAATCATTATATGTAACATATCGTAACAGAGTGTAATACAATAATGAATACAAAGTAAATGATTTATCGATGGGAAATGAAATGTGTTTTTTTTTTGTTATTTCACAATTTCGATCATAATTATATTTTCAATTAAGGTACAAGTTTTAGCTGTTCTATTTCATATTATTTGTATATACTAGTATAAATTGATTATATATTTTTTTTTATTATTATTAGATAAATTTGTGTAGACTATAAAAAAGCATGTGTCAGCATCGATGTTGATTTCTTTCATCGAAAATCACACTTCTCCTTGGTCAAGTGATATCTAGTTGTATAAAAACCAAAAGTAACATTCAAGACACCTAAACTATTGTATTGTGTGTCGACTATTATTCCCATATAGAATCATGAAGTGGGTGAAAGTGACATTCTGTCCCGACATCTTCTATTTTCCTTCCGAAAATCCTTTTTATGAATTCAAACAGCCTGAGAAAATATCCTAAAACTGAATGTGCAATTGGCGAGACCACCTGTAGCCCTTAAAAAAACATGGACTTCATTTTCTCACCGGGGGCGATATTACATTTTCTTTTTTGTGCTCGTTTTCTGATGTTATTCTGATGTGCTCATGAAAGAAACAGCTTAGCCATGAATGTAGCTGGATATGCTCAGGGCAGTTTTATGCCTTTCACACTGGCATGGTACAGTATAAACCAAAAGTTTTTCTGAGGTCTTATTTTCGTCACCATGAATTTGCTAAAATTTTTCCTCTTCGGAAAGCCCATATAGAGTTTTGTACAATTATCTGTAAAAACGTGAAAATAACAACTCACTAACATGTGAAAAGGTTTGAAATTCAGTGAATTCGCTATTCTATGTACCCCAAAACAATAACTTATACAGTAGAGTTGTCATTGCTAGGTTGGTTTAT
>BQKZ01000247.1:166100-179386 GCA_036244855.1 Temnopleurus reevesii
TTGTTAAAGAACTCACAGATTTCTGCACACATGGGACTAGGTGAGGTGCCCAGAGAATGTGACCCGATATTGCAGGGTAATCGTTAGGTCAAGTGTGAAGTACATCATTATGAGATGCAGCTGAAAGTCATTTGTCTTGAATTGAGAAACAATAATGTGGACTTTTCTTCTTGATTGAATTAGATGTAGTCTAGTGGTTAATGCACTTGTCCAAGATGCAAAAGTTGTGGATTCATACTCCAGGTAGTTAGGAGGGTTCACTTTCTTGCAAAAAGTTTTGAAAATATTCTTGCCTTTTCCTCCGATTTTATTTTACAACTGGTCCTATACATGTAGAGTATATGATCGATTGATTGGTTGGCGCAAGATGACGACCAAAAAAATGTGTACAATTTTAAAGTAGATATAAACTGAACGAAACATAAAAGTAAAATCGCATGATACATACGAGATAATTGTTTATAAATTAAATGTGGGGTTTAAAGACCAAGCCTTCAGGTTGTCGAAATCAAAGGAAAATATAATTCTTTGTTTAAATTTAAAAGAAATAGGGGAACTTTTGAAAGAATATAGCTGCTGGCGTTCTTCCTCTCTCGTTCTTGAAATGATTTGTGAATGGCTGCACATGATTACCATAGCCTGAAGCAGAGACGGAAAAGATACCAGGAGACAGATCGTTTTATCCTGCGGGCTTAAAAGATCTACCACTATCACAACCAGATGCCTTTCCTAAATTGAATTGGCAACATAAGCGAGTATCCATTACGCCCCTAATGGCGTAATCACCTGTACTTAACACCGGAAAATTATGATTTCGTCTGTTTGGAACTCGTGCCCCTTTCAGACATGCAATTTTACAACAAAATCTGTTTAGCATTTGTAGTGTGTTTATCTGCGATGGCGA
Organism: Temnopleurus reevesii; assembly: GCA_036244855.1. Classification (NCBI taxonomy): domain Eukaryota; kingdom Metazoa; phylum Echinodermata; class Echinoidea; order Temnopleuroida; family Temnopleuridae; genus Temnopleurus; species Temnopleurus reevesii. Next base: position 167,005 of record BQKZ01000247.1, read on the forward strand.
GTTGTGTAAAAGGGGTAGGGGTTATGCCCTTTTTGATGTGAACAAGTGAGTTTTAGAATTCAAGCAGCTGATTCAGATCATTCCTTGGTCGTCATCGCTCGCTCCGTGCTTGACTGATCATTGAGCGTATCGCCTACGGCGGCGCAAGGGACGTATAACAAGAGAGTCTGTTCTCGCAGATGATGGAGAAGGCATGCTCTGAATCTTTGATATCATGAATGTGTTTATTTAAAGAAATTGACATCTTTTTGAAGTGTTTTTTGTTCCCCTCTAGTTGGAGAAGTTATCTCGAAAATATGGTTAAGAGGGGCAAAGGTCAAATTGCGGCCAAGTTTGATTGGCAATTTGTTTATCAATTGATTTTGAAATCATACTTTTCAAAGCTGCAAGGTGTACAGTTTAAAAGTGAGATATTATTTGAATCAATTTTGAACAAAACTGGATCTTCTAATCAAGTAAAATATAATAGAGTTAGATAATTTCTGAAATGTATCACACTTCACCCATAGACAGAGAACCATGAAGATTTTTGTGTGCCTAAATTTTGATTGATATGATTTATTTTGCATTTAGAATCCTTCAAATTCTGAAGGCAAGTGCTGTATTAAAAGACATCCCAATCATCATCAATAAAGAAGAGAAAGTATACACAATTCTTATCATTTTAATATTTTGAAAATGGAACGAATGCCTAACTATCATCAACATTTTTCATCAGTGAGGTTCTCATTTCCATTCACTCAGAAATTTGAATTTCACTGGCTTAAGCAACAGCCAGCGTCTATGCTATTCAAGAAACACCTCTCAATGTACTTCTTCTCCCGGGGGTTGCCTTATCATGCACCGCAATAGGGAAGCATAGCTTTCAACGAAGGAGACATGTGCCACACGTAACGTGACAAAGTGCAAGGGCTAGGTGTGAAGTAATAGCAGTCTGTTGCACTTCACTGATACGACGTAACCCTCCTCCCATCCTTTCCTATTCAAATCCAAACCAATTTCCACCTCCTCGAGGAAAGAAAGGCAAGGATGATACTTGTCGGGTGGTTAGAAAAAAAATCCCAAAATAGTTGGAAAATTGTCAGATAGTTCCAGGTCTCTGTCACCTTTGAAGCCTTGGTGTGTGGTTTTTGAAAGAAATTTCATTAAAGTTAAAAAGGGAGCAGTGCTTTTTCCTGTTTTGAAATTTGTTAGGTATTGATTTTGTCAATTTTGGAAATCACACTTGTTTTTCATTTCCAGTGTCCCCCTTTGATTTAAGAATATCTACATTTTGCAGTCTGGGTGATTATTTTTGGCTGTGAAAGCCCAGCAAATTAGGCCATATACGCAATGAGCAAATGCAAAATTTTCTTTGAAAATAGTTAGTGTTAAATAGTTACCAAAGTAACAAATCAATCAAGGAATCAAGGAATGTAAGTGACAAAATTGTTTGAAATCTGAAATTATGAACAGGGTGAACAATTTCAAAAGTCAAATTTCAAATGAAATATGGAAAGAGATTTGGGCAGAAGACAGATGTATTAATGGGATTTCATCCACACAAGTCACTCCATTGTTGAATGGATAGCATGAAAACTCAGTGTTTATATTTTGTAATACAAAATATATCTGAGTCAATTTCTATACACATATTGAATACTGATTGGTATATTTTTATCCACACAAGTCACTCCATTGTTGAATGGGTAGCTGACCAACTCAGTGCTCATATGTTTGTATTAAAATGAACTAATTCATTTCTAAACATCCATCAAATGTTGATAAGGATGGATATTTTCATCTGTAAAAGTCACTCCATTAGTGAATGGATAACTTGGTAGCTTAGTGTCAATGATATATTCCACCAGTTGTCTAGGTTCACCATGAAGCAACATAGGTGTAGCCCCTTCTGGGTACCATTCTCTCTAGATAGCGACTCCTCTAATATTCATTCCAAGAAGACTCTAAGATTATTTGTTCCAGCAAGAATTTTGAGATTAATGTGAGACCAACTGGCTCGGGCACATACCAAGTTTGTTGCACTTTAACATTCTACATCATTAAGAAAAACACTGGGAGGGCTAAATCGTAAAATGTATTGTTATCCCGACTTTGAGACTCATATACGACATGTCATGCATAAAATCCTATNTGGGTACCTTTCTATTTTGTGACTCCCCTAATATTCATTCCAAGAAGACTTTCAGATTATTTGTTCCAGCAAGAATTTTTTGAGATTAATGTGAGACCAACTGGATCGGGCACATACCAAGTTTGTTGCACTTTAACATTCTACATCATTAAAAAAAACACTGGGAGGGCTAAATCGTAAAATGTATTGTTATCCCGACTTTGAGACTCATATACGACATGTCATGCACAAAATCCTATGGTATTAGTTATGATTGATGTGTGTTGTCTTCAGCGATGACCTTTGAACTTGACCTTTGTCCCTGTGATTGATAGTTTGAATTCCCACACCTTACTTTTCCACTTGTTGCCTGAAGTGCTGTCGGCTCCACTTGTAGTACTCTTCAATATGAGGTTCTTAGTTTTTGCATTATCAATCTTCAGCCCCTCCTCTTCCTCTTAATTTTCTTCTTTTCCTCGGTGTTTTTCCTTCTCCTCCATCTTCTGTTCATCCTTCTCTTTCTCCTCTTTCACCTTCTCCTTGTCTTCTACCTTTTCTTCTTCCTCCTACTTCTCCTCCTCTTCCTTCTCCTTCTCACTTTCTCTTTACCCCCAGCCTTCGTCCTCCTGCCCCCATGTCATATCTACAGTGAGGTATAGAATTGCCTATTCTATGTTGTAGTTTTTTGCTGGCAATGATGTAACAAATTTCTTTCTGAGATGAAAGTTACAGTAATGTATGCCCTGTATTTGGACCAGACAAAAAAGTAGGGAACAAAGTTGTCAGAAATATCTGTGATCAATTTTCTGGCACCTAGATTTTTTATTTGTCTTTGCATTACCTTAAGAAAACCATTTACATATTGTTCAGTTTAGAACAAGTTTGAAAGATTTTTTTTGTTGCATCAATAGCTCTTTCAACAATACACAATGTGTTTTGAAATCAGCTTTCTGTAAAACAAACATTAACATTTATTAGAGTTCAACTTCAAACACTGCTAGAAAATCCAAAAGCTCAGCCCGACTTCCGCAAAGCATTAATGGACAAAGTAAATTCAGTTGTATAAATATGAGGTCATTTACCACAGCAGAGAGCGGTTCATATTACCCCCTCCCCCAAGAAAAGTCCTAAATATAGNCGGAGAAAGAGGAAAGGACAATATTTGTATTAGAATGTTAAAGAAAGAGTGAAAAGAGAAATGGAAATTGAGTAGGGGTCCTATAGTGTAAAAGGATAGAGGGGAATAGGATAGAAGATGAGAGGGGGGAGGGAGGGAGGGGGAGAAAAGGGAGAGAGAGAGCAGAAGAGGAGAGAGGAAGAGAAAATGGGCTAAGGGAGGCATAGACGAGAGGAAAAGGGGGAGTGATGGAGGGAGGGTTTGAGAGAAGAGGAGGGGGAGGGAGATAGGTTAAAAGTTATTAAAGTGTGTTTACATATATACATGACGCTATAGAAAGTCAAATATACAACACAAATCATCAAAGGATTGTTGGGCACATCTTCCATAACTATTGATTTCATTTTATTTTGCAAAAACAAAATTTATCGATATGCAACAGTATATTCAGTATATTCAAGGTACATTGTACCTTTGTACCTTGTAGGAAACAAAAAGGTCTTTAATTTGCAAAACAAGGTTTTCAAAACTACCAATAAAGTAAGGTTTTCAAAATTACAGCTAAAGTGTATCAGGCAATTAGAAGATTGTTGAACAGTTTTTAGTATATTTAGACCTCATTGTACTTTGTAAGCGACAGAAAGGTCATTAATATGCAAAACGAGATCAGCTCTCGCTGCCGAAACTTCTGTTTATTTCTGTGTTTCAGATGAATTCCCTCATCTCCCTCCTCCAAATGGGTTTTCCTCATGTTTTTGTCATTTTGAGAACCATGTCTTTAATGAAACTGCGAAAGGTCATACAGAGCGATAATTGATATTGCCTGCGAAACACATGTTTTTCATGTTTTGTTAGACTTCTGTTCCGTGAGTCAATAGGGACGGGCATGTACAAGATAGAGATCAGAGGCATAACATCACGACAACAAAACCAGAAAAATCCGAAGTTTCGTGTTAGGAGTGATTTCCGAAGCGAATCTTTGGAGAGATATTTTGATAATTGTTATTGTCTTTAGCAGTATTTTCATGACAGTAGTTTATGCGGAGAGGAAACATTTAAGCTCGTGATATGGTTCAGAAATAGGTCAGAGTTTATTAGCAGTTGTAAGATAAGACTCACAATACCAGTTTCGGTAAATTCTGATGTTAGAATCGATTTTAGGAGGAGGGATATTAGGGAAATTGTTATTGTCTTTGGTATTCTTTTCTTAATTGTGGTACATGTGGAGAGGAAAGCCTAAGGTTCGGGAAAAGGTCATAATCCACAGTAATTACGAAATTTCACGCACATTTTGTGAAAGGATCTATTCCCTTATGCCCTATTCCCCTGATTTGATTTACAAAAACAACAAGAAATAGCTGGATATGACACATATGATTTGAGACAAGGGAACAAATAATCATGAAATCTATCAAAATATGTTTTTAATTTTTGACGAATTAGACTAATAAAATTCAGTGCCATCTGGGAGACGTTGCACAAAATTGCATTAAGCAATTTCATTAAACAATTAGTGGACATCTTCGGGGATAATTTGATCCATTGCTTGGATAAATGAAGGGAGCAAAAGCCTGAATTTTTTGTGTAGAATGCATCCTGCTCTTTCTTCAATGTAACTTCTTAATATCACTGAATATTGAAATGGCATACATGTACATGAAATCAAATTTTGTAATGTACGATGATTGAGTTCAATGGAAGATATAAACTTATAAAATAGAAACTCATAAAACAACTGATGTTTGTTTTCAAACATTTGTGGGAAATGTTACTGTAAAATAGAAAATTAAATGATCAACCTAAACGAAATTCATATGCATTGCATTTCAACACTTTTGTATATTCAATTTGATTCATTAAAAAAAAGACATTAGAAACTGATTTTCCCAGCATTTTTTACGTTGTACCAAATAAGCAGGTATGATTCTTTTACTTTAAGTCTAAAAAAGTTGGTCAAAACAAAATGCTAATACGTATGTTGTGTACATTTTTCATGAATTCTATTTATAAGCAATCACTTATTTAATCTCCGGAAGATAATTAATTTATAGGTTTTTAAATTACAATAGGATATCATTCTAACTCATAATTTGCAATTCTCCATCGAGAATGACAATCTGTAGGAAGAGACCGGGACGTGCTACAGAGAAGGGAAAGTAGCAGAACATGTCCGCGACAAGGACAAAATTAAATGAGTCTAATTTGATTAACTGATGTGGAACACGACTGTGTTAGGCTATATATTGTTCCGCTATGCTAAAAGCATATCAGAGTCGTCAATTAGCACTACAATTAAGTTATGGCGTCTTGTTGAGATTGGGTCTCGGGGTCACAAATGATTTTGCAAGGGTTGGATTAGACAAGTTGAGGACTGTGTGTTCTGATAACACCCACCTCTGCATCTTCTCTTGCAATGGACACACCTTGGGACTGCATAGGTCAGAGGGTTATGTAAGGACTCTGGTTGAGTGCTGTGCAGTCCCTGTGTGTTCAGTGTAAGTGAATATGCAGAGGTGGGTGCTATCAGAACACACATTCCTCAACTGGACTAGGGTTGGATTAGGGATGAAGGGAGAAGGGTTGATGTGCGATGTTTCAGCTTGTGAGATTTATTTTAAAGTTTGGTCCAGACATAGCCAGGAATAGTCTTAAAGGGAATTTCAAGAGGTCATTGAGGGGTAATTAAGCTTTTCCAGTCCAAATCACAACTAATTTTGTGTTAAACTGTGGTTTTCCCTTGATTAGTTTAAACAAGTGTCAGAATGTCATGAACTCGATAATTAATTACTCAATTTCAATTACTGGGCAGGAGTTTCGACAGACTAAGGTATCATGTATAATTGCTGTTTGTTTTCTTCTTTTTCCTAGCTCACTGCAGAAGGTGTGCCTAACAAGTCAGAAATTGGAAAGGATTCAATAAAATTCTATTCAAATGTACATTAAAATAAGGCAATATTTACCAGACATACTTGAGAATTTAATGCCCAAATGGTCACGTCAGATACTTTGTTTTCCCACCCTGATACTAGAAAAAGATGTTGATGAAAACACATGACCAATGGGAATGGTTACTTGGGATTGCTCAACGAGTAATAGTTGATTTTTGTTATTGACATTTCTGCTTATTATACTTTTTATTTGAAGGCAAATAGATTCAAGATGAAAGAATATTTTCAAATATGACCATGTAATTGTTTTTTCCTTTATAGTATAAAAAATAGTTAGAAGTGGATAAATGTAGAAGGCGTACCAGTAAACATGTTTGGCAAGGATAAAGGAAGCATGTTTTTTACCATCGCTTTCTTCATTTCCCCTTCCAAATTGCTTATGATCTCATATTTCCTCCTTATAATTGTATCTAAGTTTAAATAAAAAGCACATTTTTCATATTAATCTAATTTGTTCTGTATCGTTCGACATTGCTTTTCGATGACACATAGTCATGTTAATGGAAAGGGTATGTGGGGAGATCAAAATAAAGGAATTTCAATTGCGAAAAACAATTGTGTTAGATCAGGGAGGAAGGGAGGAAGGAATGGTTCGAGGTGTAGGTAGAAACAGCCGATTTAGTATGTTAGGGTAGACACACATTGGATGTAACTTGTCTTTCCAAAAGAGTATGCAAGCCTAAGGAATAGAAATGCAACATGGCAAATTGATGTTTTTAAAGCACATATTCATCTTGAAATCAATGAAGACAAGAAAGAGTCATTGCCCATTATAAATGATAAATTGTTCTGTTTGTTTAGGCTAGCTCCATCAAAGCTTGAAAAGGTTGAATGCAGTGTAGGGAGGAGACCACCTTTGCGATTGGACCATTTCATATTTGCTTTAGTCCTACTAACATAGGGCTATCTAAGGCCCGTTTAGATCTACAGCGTTAAAGTATTTTAACGAAAACCCTTTTAATGGAAGGTAGTTTAACGGCAGGTCTGAATGGGACTAGTGGTTACGAAATTGGACTTGAAAACTAGTTTGGAAATTCACTTCGCGAGTTAGACCAGGAACTAGTTCAGCTGGGAATCTGAATGCTTGAGACTCATAAAGCGGCCTTTTGAGGTTTAACTTTCAGGTGACCTTGAAGCGCTTGCAAGAGTTACATGTATAGTCAATGGGAGAGCACAGCAGTTACCACGTGAAGAACGTGATCTGCTATCTATCCGTCGCCTAGAAATAGGGCCACTTTGTGGAAAGTGGACTTGAAATCAACTTTGTGGGCCTGTAGCAGAACACAACTGGCCTTTCAAACCGGCTTTGGAAACTAGTTTTGTGGAAGCCGCTTTTGAAAACTAGATTTGAACGTGGTCTAATTTTCTTTCAACATCAACACATGCACACCGTGTCCTCAACTATGTAGTCTACAACTTAACCTTGTTGATACTCGCACAAATTCTTTTTCTACAAGCCAAAGGTATGGGAGGACTATAGGGTGAGATTAGGGAGGGATTACGACCTTAATGTTCATGTAGGCAGGATCAGACTTGGATCAAGGCCAGACCAGGATCAGGTAATAGGACCTGGTCTTAAACAAAAAGAACCTGGGCCCATGAAGGTCATGAACAATTAGTCATTGACTGGTTGTGTGAAAGGGAATATCAAAGCAATTACCTTTCCAGTGTTGTATTTCCTAACAAGTGTAACATAATCATCTGCATTCTTGGAATGTTTAAGTGCTGAGGAGAAAATGTAGGTCGTTTGATGGTGTATGTTTAGTTGGTCTACAACTTCATGAGTTATGTACTTGTTCGTCATTGTACCAATTGTTTTGTTGTTGGTATGTTGTCAACAATCAATATTTTGTCTTTTTCATCCTAAAAATATTTCATTCAACTATTTCTTGCAACTTACAGTAGTACTTGAGGCAAGTAAGATAAAAACGAGGTAAATTTAGTAACAATTAGAGTCGCAGGTGCATCAAAACCAGCATTTAATTCACGTAGTAAGGGCTAGATCAATTTCTTAGTGATCAGTTACAGCTGAAAGCATATAAGTTCCTTGTATAGTTCGTTCATAATCGTGTGATCGGAACTCATTATATCCAATAATTTATGTGTATGCACAGTGCTACAGGCTTTAGTATATAATCCAACACTTTTGAACGATAGAGGCCAACTTATTGTACAAAATTCCTATCAAACCTTTCAATAACACCAAAAAGTTACATGTCAATAGAAATGTGCAGAATACTTCAAAAGGGGGATTCATAATCACTATATCCATAGAAAGTAAATAGTTGCCTACTCTCATTCAAGCATGTAAACCTTATGATGTAAGGCATATGTTATCTGAATAAGATGGCGACTTACCCTGGACATATATGCGAGGTCAGGCTGGGGCTAAAAATAGAAAGGAGGAACAGAGGGGCTATCTGTTCCCATGTTAGGTCCAGACTTTCTCTTGAAGTAATCAAAATATCTTGTCTCATGGTCGAAGAAATGGAGGAGGGGATGTTTTGGCAAAGGGAAATTCACGCTGCCACAAAATATTTCAAGATAGGATTCAAGATTTATATAATATCTCCAAATTATTACAATTTCTCTTTCATTTTTTAATAAAAAGTTTTGATTTAGAAAGATAATTGAATAATGATTACGTTGAAAATACCACCCCCCCCCCCCCAAAAAAAAATTGTCCTTTAATCGGTGCAGTATGACCATAATATCATATTCCTGTTCCCTACCCAAATCCACTTTTGAGCCCCAGTAATGTCATAGATAAATATTTCACATTTCAGGTTATTTTTATTAAATATTCCTCTATGGCAAAAACATCCTCACAGTTCACTCTCAGATGCCCACAAAACTGGCTATGTTCCCAAAATATCACAGGATTTTTAGAAATGATTCCGCATCTCCCTCTCAAAATTTGCCAGGACATGCAAGAGGGAGTTAAACATATCATGCAGCATTTCAAGGAAATGCTATAAAGATAATGCGATGCCCATGATAGATATAATTATTGCTATCTTTTTGCAAAGGAAATTGTGGACCCGTATGACGCAACAGATATCTTTCATCATGTCGGTCTTCTATTATTATTGCTGTCTAAAAACAAAAGCAACCTACAGATTTTCGCTAATAACTTCTATTAAAATTGATGGTACAAGGATGATTGAGCTTATTTTTGGAATGCTGATTTTATCAACAAACTTTAAAAATATTGCAGTAAAGGATGTTGTGGCAAAGGGTGTTGCCATATTCATTCTCTGATCCATGATCATTCAAATGTTTGTTTACTCTAAGCATCTTTGATGAAGAACAGCAGTTTATTTTTTATTTATTTAATGTCTTCTTTAAAAAGCAGGGTAGTCCCTTTCAAGCCGAGTAGGCCTGCTCTACCAGGGAGCCCTGCTGCACAATATAAACATTACAGTTATTGATATAACAAAACACATATAACAGTGATGATTTTGATTACATTTAAACAAATACATTCTCTATGTCAATTATCATACATTTAAACAAATACATTCTCTATGTCAATTATCATATAATTTGGATGAATGTAATAGTCTGGCAGATGCAAATCAAATCAAACTTATAAAAAGTGTTTTTCTATCTACTGAAGATAGTAGATTCTATGAAAATACTTTATTCCTAGGAAAACTGTCATTCTGAAAATTAGATATTAAATGTGTTGAGATGCCCCCCCCCAAAAAAAAACCCCCACCATATATTGTTAAGATACATGCCTAGAGAGCCCTGGACAAGAGCCTATGGCAAACAGGCAAACAATTGTTTAGTTGCCCTCTGCTAACCTACCTCTTTGAAAATAGCCCAACTTGAATTTTTGTTAAATAAATGATCACTTAAATGAAAAAAATTATTGCAAATTGAGAGATAAACGCGTGGAAAACAATGTGAAAATTCATTTTCAGATGTTCTTCAGCTTCATCCTCTGTGAAGTTTTATTTTCCTTATGAATGATGTTGAAGGAATCAACCGACACTACCTGTCCAAAAAAGCAGGGATAACAACCAACCTTTTCAAGTGGGTTCAGAACACCTTCCTCTTTAGGACCTCCCAAAACATAAATATTTGATAAGTTTCATTCATTTTATTCTGAGTTTGTTAACCTATCAAGTTTCAATCCAAGGTCATCGTCTGTGGCAAATGCATCAGATGGCTTAAGAACATCTGGTTGAAGAAGACCTCCCAAATCAAATCTTGAGATGATTCTGTCATTTCATCTTGGGTATCACCTCCTTAACATTCCGAGGGATGAAGAAGGGTCTGCTTGGTGATAAGAGCCGAGACCACTTTTCATGAATGCTTTGAAATATTTACAAAATGATTTGGATCCATAACAGGTCCTTTAAGTGATATATTCTTATTTTTTTTAAATCAGATAAATTGTTACATAAAAACATTCTAGTTTATATAATATATATTTGAACATTCAGACTGTATTTGTGGTGGAAAAAAGTCCTTCGAATAAACAGGAAAATGATAAATTGGCAAATTTGCTACATATTTTAATATGCAATGGCAAGATAACAAATCATATAAGAATAAAAAAAAACATGAAATGAAAAAGACAGAAAGAGAAAAAGAAAACTATTGTGATGAATTAAAAAAACCCCTTTGCACCCACAGTTGAGAATATCTTTAACACCCCACAAACCTTACTGCAAAACAATTATCTAGAAGACTCATGAAGATACAAAATGAATTCTACTACCATTAAATGTTTTAGGCCTAGGATGATATAAAAGGACCAAACTGTTTGAAAATGGGATGCAATTGATCAAGTATTGAATTGTGGCTTTTAAAATCAGTAAAATTAAGGATCCTTTATTCTATGAAAATCACAATTAAGTAACTCCAAATATATACCCTTACTAGCCATATGTATTGTCCCATTTACTCATTCAATTTACATCACACAATTTAAAATAACAAACAGGTTTTAGAGATAACCCAATCCTCTGGTGTAAACTGTTCCAAGTACTAGAGTTCATAATCAGTCAGTGTCGAGGTCATAACCATTAAAATCGGTTAAACATCCTAAAGACATAATGGTGTCCAAAGTCTTCTAAATTTAACATTTCTCTTCTCAGCATTTATCCCTACTCTATAATCTCAACCAACATATCTACACACCAGTCCTCTCTTTTTGAGACTCCATAAGCCGTTTAAATCATGCATATCTTGACATGCCTTGGGAAGTACTTGTAGTAGATAGCAGGCCTGGGAATTCATCAATTTGTAGGCGCTATAATGTGCTGCATCATGCGGTACCTATGTTCTTTTGATAGGGGGCTTTGCATGAAATCCTAGTAGTGACAAGTTCTGAAGCCCCCCCATTGAAACGCATGGAAAATCTGAACTGAGCATTCTAATAAGGCGCTTTCATGCAATGTGCCCCTCACCTTTTGATTAATTGGATGCAGCAGAGAATTAGTCCCCAAATACCCACTTGTTGTCAGTTGATTTTCTGGAAGACGTGTTACAATCCTAACCAGATCCCCCTACTTCAAGTTCTTTAGATGATGCCCTATTCGTGCATACCTGACAGTTAATATGGTATAGTTTATTAGGGGCTGTTGCTAGAAAGTTGCATTCGATTGCAATTTATAGGTGATCGATACATGCCAATCAAAATTATTGTTTTATGTTTTCTGAAGTGCAGACTGTGGGCTAATGTAAGTGCACATTTTAACTTTGCCAAACTACTTTGCTGGTGATTTTCAATTAATTGGAACTTTCCAGCAACACTTTCCAAAAGCTGTGTGGTTAAAAACACAGTAAATGGAATAGTGAGTTTTCATCAAGGAATATGCAAGAATATGAAGCTCAATAGGGTAAATTTATTGGTTTCCATGAAAAAGCTTTTTTTAAAGATATATTTGAATGTGTCCATTTTCTTTGCTCTTTGCCTAGAGCACGATAGCAAGGTATTCAGTGAAAAAAAAAATAGATAACAAGAAAACACATGTCAAGAGTACTGTAGACCACATTGCAATTCCCTGGCCACGTACTTAACCAGATTTGAGAGTTCTCAGTCATGCCTTGTTAAAGAACTCACAGATTTCTGCACACATGGGACTAGGTGAGGTGCCCAGAGAATGTGACCCGATATTACAGGGTAATCGTTAGGTCAAGTGTGAAGTACATCATTATGAGATGCAGCTGAAAGTCATTTGTCTTGAA
>BQKZ01000247.1:183917-196041 GCA_036244855.1 Temnopleurus reevesii
ATGAGATTTTGGGTTTGTGGGGTCAAAGGTGGCAGTGCCCAAAATTTGTAAAAATGTTTTTGATTTCTGATGGCATGGAACAAGCCGTACATATCTTTCTGATTGCGTGATGGCGGAGGCATAAATTTCGACCATGCGCGGTCGAGGACTCATCTAGTTTCTATATCTCACCAAAGTATGCACATTACACATATTTCACATCAAATGTATCTCATCGCACTTTGTTTATGGTAATGAACGAGTGTGAATAAAAATAAAACATTAAAAATATCACAAAGCAGGAAGGGGCTTGAGCCAACAAAACCAGATTTATACTCATTTCATTATTGCTTTGCAGAGAAATATTCTTTTCCAGTGATTTATTGTGTGGGTTGTGGTTTCAGAAGTACAGTGTCTGTCTGCAGCTTCACCGCAATAGTATCATATTCATTACCACTTGCCACTTGCAAATAAATCATGAACTTCTGCCCCAAAGTCATTGGAATTAAGACCAAATGTTTAACTTCCATAAATATGTCACTGTTTACTCAATTCCTATTCAGATTCATCCCATAATAGGCACAATATGATATTCATCTTTCAGTTTACTAGGTATAATTAGGCAAAAAATAACATTTAATCTTTTCTCTGTCTCATGTATTTTTCGCAGATCCTCGGTTGTTTTACTGGCAAAAAGCAAATTTTTTTGCAGAGATCAAATAAATTATCTAAATGTCTGTTCAAACTGTTTGTGATCATGTTTCGGTAAAACACAATTTATAATTCAATTTCTCTTCATTTTCATGCAAACTTGTAAAAGTTAGGTTTTTGCAACATACATTGGAAATAAGCCTTTCGGCTTTCATGGGTCATCCTTGTCATGGTATCGTATTTGTTTATATCTGACGAATAAACTCAAATCAAATCAAATTAAACATTTGACCCAATCAGATGCCTGTTTCTGCAAAATTTCCAGAAGTTGGTGCTCATTTAAAAAATTACAAGTAATATAAAAATACTGTATAAACCTGCACTGTTATTAATTTAGATATTCATAACAACAAACAAAACTCAGAAGGGAAGAAAATAAATACGACATGAAAGGATTTCCCCTAGGTCTTTGGATGTGTGAACTACTTGCACTCTTAGCTGATGGTGGCAAAAGTTCAAGGTCTACTCAGCTTGTCTCCTTAGGAAACATGATACAGCTCTGTCAAGATATGTGTTTCATGCAGAGAGATTAAAACTGATAGCCTACATTATTGGCTAATGTGCGGAGAGAGAGCCAAGAAGGAATATGTGAGAAATTAGATTTGATGAGAGGGGTGATATGGATGCTGGAGAATCAAAAACAGAAAGTTGTCAAGATGCCAGTGGGTCGCCAAGACCTTCGTATTTGCTCAATGTCTGACCTCTTGATGATTTTGAATTTAGGTCATAGTATCTAAATTTTTATTTTTAACAAAGTTAGAAGTGTTTTCTAAAAATGACTGTGTCATCATTGAGTAGCGTTTGAGGTCACTAATATAATATGAATGCGTGAATATCACAATTACATGAGCCATGCAGATCCAACTTTCATAGCAATACAAATTAATATTGAATTTGTGCCCATTTGATTAAAAAAAATGGACTGAGCTTTATTGCATTTCGTTAACTCTTTGTGAGCTGAGCTGCGAACCTTTATGTGCTGAAATATAATGTGTAAAAGATTGACCGACTCCATGCCACAAATGTGTATTGAAAAGAGGATGTCAATGAATTAAACACTTATCACAACTTATAGGGCTATCAACGTAGACCTGATCAGTGCAAAAGGCCATTTAATTAAGTGTAATTTTTCTAACTTAGCTCTGGCCCCAATTGAGCTCTGATGCACAACACCTTCCTATCTAGATGAGTAATATTTTTAGAAAAGAGGATTTTGTCACCTTCTATGATACTCTGAAGATACTTGCCACATGTTTTGTACAAAATTTATGTTAAATTTAATATCATCAGTTTTCTCTCTTTTCTTTTAATTTCTCAGATACCAATGAATGTCTGTTTAGCAATGGAGGTTGCAGTGGACGATGCTGCAACACAATTGGCAGCTTCTATTGTAAATGTGACGAGGGATTTGAACTTGCCATGGACGGATTCAGCTGCAGAGGTAAACAAAATTTTCCTGAAAGTTTGTTGATTGTTTTTTACTTTTTGATAAAACATTTTGAGCGAAGTGATCACCAAACATTGTTACAAATGAATAGTGAAAATGCGGTCGATTTGACTGGCCATGTATGAGTGAACACATATGAGATAGAAAGTTGTGACTTTTTAAAAATAGCTTTGTTAGTGCTTTTACGTAAAAGATTTCAATAAATCCTGTTTTAATAAATTTATCTCATCACAGTATTTGCTTGAAGAGTAGCTGCTCTCTTCTACCTTTGAATATTTTCATCTAGCCCTTTAAATTTTTCACTATCTATTGTAAAAATATATCTCAGGGGTGTTATTCAAAAGTTGCAATCAATCGCAAATTAACTGCAAATCAGTTGCAAATTGTAACATGCATTTTCATTCGAGTATGATACGCGCTTCTCACAAAACGAGCATGAAACAATGAGTTTGATTGGCACCTTCCGATCAATTGCAACTTATGAACAACACCCCCTTACTCAAGTAATTTCTTTTATATTAATCCTGCCATAGATATTGATGAGTGTGAACAGAACAATGGTGGATGCCAGCACACCTGCCGGAACACCCATGGCAGTTTTGAATGTGAATGTCCCTTCGGAGAGAGACTGAACCCAGATGGAACTACATGCACTCGTAAGACCCCCTTCACACTAGCCCTTTAAGCCTTCCCTTGATCCCAACAAATGGTACCTGGGTGTAATAAACCATGTAGTTTGGTAAGGCCTGGTGCATATTTGCATCATATGGAATGGAGCTCTTGCCTCCCAGGGCGATGTTTCACCAAATCATTTTTAAAATTACGCAAAACTTTAAGAAAGACTGGAATAAGTTAACAAATGTCATACGCGTAAGATTCTCGCTCATTCAGCACAAGAACAGGTACCAGTTGTGCATAAAGTAATTCTCAAAGACTTTCTAATCTTTGTGAAACACCGTCCTGGACCCACTTGGTATGTGAAATGTAAACCAGGTCTTACATGTATGTAGCAATTATGATGGCAACTAAAGACATGGCAAAGATGCTGAAAATATGGACATTGCATTTTGTTTTTCACCTCTTTGTCTGGTCTTTTTGTGCCACCAAGTTTTGCTAATCTACATACATATCATATTTTTGAAAGCAGAAAGGTATAAATCTTTCCTCATTTTGAAATAAAGTGATCTACTAAAAAGTAAATTTGAAACCTTTCTGGATTCAAGGAGATGGTAGTTATTCATCCTTCCCTTCCCCTGTAAAACCTTTATGCCTCGCAATATTCTATAAACTTTACAATTTCTCATTTAGAATAGAACCAATCATTCTGATGATTTTGTTCAGTTCATGTAATGGGATTGCTGTGTAGCGGTGATCCATGGGTACAAGTGTGAAATAATTTCACTCTCATTAGATACCTCTTGTCTTGTTATTTGCCAGCAAAATAAGAATTATTGTTTAAACAAAATGCGTTTAAAAATCAAGAAATTTCCATGCTTATTTATAAATCATTTTCAAAGTTTTCAGTCATCTATCATTAAAAAAATCGAAACTGTCAGCCTGTAGTTATATTGGATATCCTTTATTTCTGTTTAGAACTATTTAGATTTGCTTTAGACTTTCACATTTTGCAGCTATGCCTTTGAAACATTATACCTTATCTTTTTCGATGCTTCATTTTCAAATCCATGCATTATATATTTCCAGCTTACAACTTGTCTATTCATTTAAAAATGATAATCTTTAGCTCTCAAATACTCTTATATCACAAGTTTTATCCACAAAACTCTAAACCTCTTCAAAATGGTTCCAAACTTTTCATGAATATGCATCAACATTGCTTATGGAATTTTGCTGAATTTCTTTCTTTGGTTTTCAAAATATTCACTTCAAATCTTTGCCTTAATCATTTTGCAGGGAAGCAAATTTATTCAAGCCTTTTACTTATCCCCAAATTCAATATTTCAACAAAATAACAATATTAAAAAATTGTGAGGTTAAGGAGGGCAAGAGCGAGAAATACATCATTAAAAAAAGTCAACTTTCATTCCAAGTTGATTCATTTGATATTTCAAACGGATTTTGAAATGATTTAGGATACTAGAAAAAGATCCAATTTTGCACTTACAAAGATTGTAAAGAGATATAAACTGCTTTTACAATGATGATATCAAAATCGAAAGGCAGAATTAAAAGTGCTGAGTTTCCATACCAGATTTGGTATGTTGTTGTCTAACAGCTGTTGCTGCCGAAGAATTGACAAAAATGAATAGAGCAACTGCTACAGATTTATAAGCTACAGGAGTTACATATAGAAACATGTGGTTACATAAATAGATACAACATAGATAGAGTTGTTCGAAGGGATGAAAGAGGCATAAAAATATTCTTATGAATCATAATGTAAGAACATGGTGAAGCTGATATTTAGTTAAAGATGAAGGCCCCTTTAAATGACTCATCATGTGAGATATGATTTAATGCAATTTTTGTATTAGTTAGGAAGTATTCTTAGATCACATTTACTGCCAAGATCATCAATAAATCTATCTCAGTATTCATCAATTATGATACAATAGACCTTAAATATTTAGTCGATGATTATTCAATCTGCTTAATATTTTTATACCAATGAATGAATTAAGATCCTATTTAAAGATATACCATTTATGTTTCTTATCTTCCCTATAGATTGTACTTTTCATTCCCATATTGCTTAGATTAGAAATGTATCATTTTGTCAGTGCATAAAGGTCATATGGTTGATATAAGATGTGACCTTTATGCACTGGGGAATGATACTTTCATGGATTCATAATGTAATTGGTTCATTGTAGATGTAATAGAATCTTTATACTTCTTATCATAGCCCTTTTCTCAACAAGCATATTTCAAAGTCATCTGGATTGATTTCAATTTTATCAAGTCCTCAAATGATCCACAGAAGATCTGTTTTGTACAAACCCATTGACTGCAATAACCATATCATACACAAAGTCTCCGGGAATTACAGAATTCAGTTGTCAACAGATCAATTTTAAGGTTATATTCCATTCCACGTTTTCTGAATGATGGGATTTTTGTTTGAAAAACTATCTTTTGTCTTTTCATATAATCAATGTTATGAATGGTATCACAGGCTCAAGCATTGTAAGAAGTCAATACCATTATACTTGCCAAATGTAAACTGCACTAGCTTTGAATAGTAAAAATCATCATGGGAAACAGAATTTCTTTCTGAATGGTTCAATATGATAAATTTTGAAATATGCTTGTTTAGAGAAAAGAAAAATGTTTTCATTGACATGTAGTTTCTAACTGTGTGTCTGTTTAATCTTAACAATCATGCTCCATTTTCTCCCCCATCTCCCGTTATTCTCTTCTCTTCCGACCGTCCCCACGCCCTTCAAATATTGATATAACAATATTAAAACAATAACAACAACAGCTCAGGATGGTTGCGCAATCAACAACGGTGGATGTCAGCATCAGTGTTTGTCGCATCCGTACGGTCATTACTCCTGCCAGTGTCACGCCGGCTTTAGGCTGGCGGGTGACGGACGCTCGTGTCAACGTAAGTTTGTCGGATGGACAGAGGTGAAACGCTTGCGTTCCATACGATTCATTAAGCATTGTGATTGTTATTTGTAATATTGTGGAGGTTTCGATGTCATCATCACTGTTACAGTCACAGTCGACCGGAAGTGGTACGTCATAGTTTTGTGCGTAATGTTCATTGTTACGTGCGCAGCTACCTGTGACGTAACAATAAGCAGACGTGCAAAACTATGACGTATACTTCTGGTCTACTTCGTCACAGTTGACTGAAATCGAAAACTCTATATTTATAGTATAATGTAACAGTCCTCTGCAGGAACTTTTTATGTTGCAAGTGAGCAGTGAAATAGTAATTATTATGTGCCATGATCTAGCAGCAAGCTTGCGAAGTGAATGCAAACAGTACCGGCACACTTGCAACCTCACTGTACAGTTCTGTTTTATGCTTGCGTTTGCTTGGTAAGCTTGCCGCTGGCATGCTGCAAGCTTGTTCCTAGCTTGCACGAGCTCCCTGCATGCTTAAGTCTCATGCTTGCCACATGCTAAACATTTCTGTTGGAGAGTGGTACAAGAAATGTTTTCAATCAAGATTTGTGATTGTGGGCCATTGTATAATTGCTTGTCATACCAAAATTTGATGATCCATTAGGCCAGCGAAATGCCTATGGATGGAGATCCAATCACCTCTGATATATTGCACGAATACTGCATGTTTTTATAAGGAAATAAAATTTTCATATAGCAAAAATAGTTTGGAAGGAATTGGTAAATTCTCTACAATTTAATTAGAATAAGAACTACAATGTGCCCGGAAAAGCAATCTGTCTTCAATGAACAGGTATTAATTCATAAATAAATGTCAGGTAAATGAATTTAACTTTGTTCAAGAGAAATTTCATAATACAAACCTTCTCTCATGAACATTACCATTTAAATTATGAATGGACAGTGTAAATATGTTTAGGTATGCCAAAATATGTCTAAATGCCCCAAATGTTTCCTAAATTGATTTTATACTTCTTCTTTTTTTTTACTAGTAGTATCATACTTATCATAAACATATGTATCCAAATTTACCATTGAAATACATTTTCGTTCCAGCTATTATATCCATTCCATCACTCTTGTCTTAAAACTACAGAATTTGTAATGAGAATATTATCAATTTTCCTGCTTGTTTCTAAAATGATAGAAATTATTCTATAGAAATAGAAACATCCATTTTTATGTATGCTCACATACATGTATGTTTATTTATGTATATTTCATTTGCTTGTTTGTACGCAAACCATTTACCAAACATATCATATGACTTCAAGAAGCTTGTTTTTTTCTTCTTTGCATGGCATGGTTTACTTGTATGAGAATCATGACTGCAATTGTTACATTATTTTCAGCTACTTTCTCTATATTTCTTCAAACTTTTTCTTAATGTTCTACACAAACTAGTTTTCTAGCTTATTTTATTGCGTGCATATGAACATTGGTATTTCATGTACTGTGGTGTATATGCAAGGTATGTTTTCATAGAAAAATTACCAAGTATATCAACTGAATTATGTGATTTAATTAAACAGGTAATAGAGTTTGTATTGCATTTTAATCCCATTTTTTGTAGTTTCATCTTATTTTCCCTACCTGCAATATCCCACTCGAATTATGAATATTTGGTGATTGGGTTGACTGACAAAATTTTGTCATACATCAATGTTACTCTTATAATGATATTTGAATGTAACACGATATAAAGTATTTTCGAAAAGTTAAGTCGAACGCAATTTCAATGCTCCTTTGTAATGCTATTGAATTCGGAACCTGCTAGTCATTGCTGTGTCCGCACAGTTGAATACACGGTGTACGGACCTATTGTCTGCGTTCTAGTTAACTTTTCGAAAATAGTTTATATCATGTTATATATACATTTTTTGTGCATTTTATTTTTCTGTTTCTTTTTCAAATTTGATGTCCTCATCAGAACTAAGAAAATATGACTATTCTTGAAACGGAATCATATATACAATGAACAAATAATGACATTTTTTCCAAAATATGAATCAAACTATAGTTTTGTTGTATGTTTCTCATTTTAATTGAATACCAGTATATTGAAACTATCATTTTTGACAATGAAATGATTGTTTCTTGGAAGAAACCAAATATGGTGATGGGAAGTTGTCTAGACTCAATCTTACAAAGGGATTGTTTATATTTCAAATTAGGTTGAGATGTAATCAAATATACTAGAATTTCTTTACGCCAATTATTCTGGATATTGTCATTTAGGGTTTCTATCAATATTATGGACTTATATGGACTTTCTACATGTATATTGGTATTAAAGGATACAGCTGTCATTTTTAGAATACTTTTTTTCAATCAATTAGATTGGTCTCTGGTATTCATATTGATTTTCTAATATTTTCTACATTGGTAAGGATATGTATAAGTTAGCTGTTATTTTGGGTGTATGACTAATGATAATTGAGTCAATTTAGGGATGTTGGGTTAACTGAGGCTCGCTTTAGCCAACAACCATGTCAGAAATGTCTTTTAATCAATACTCTCTTTTATGTCCTTTTAGCATCCAACCCATGTGCTATTAATAATGGTGGCTGTGAGCACACATGTCTCAATATGGGAGATAGAGCTTTCTGCAGCTGTAACACTGGTTACAGATTGGCATTGGATGGAAGGAACTGTGAAGGTATGTATGACATAACTTTTCTCATTCAAATTTCAATCCTAAAGAAAATAAATAAATAAATGGAGTAAAGGATAAAATAATGAAAGGGAGATAGAGCTTTCCGTTGCTGTAATACTTGCTATAGGTTGGCACTAGATGGAAGGGGATATGTATAACATGGGTTTTATACTTGCATTTTGCTGTGCTCATCCAAATTACACCCCTAAAGAAAAGAAATAAATAGAAAATTAATTTAGTGATGAAATAATAAATTGAAGGTGGAGCCTTCCGCAATGGTAATTTTGTGTATAGGTTGGCACTAAATGGAAGGAACAGTGAAAGTATGTGTTTGACCCATTTAATTATCTCCAATACAATTATCCAAAATCGCTTGTCCAAATACACCAGGAAAAGAGATAAACAGAAAGTAAATTGGAAATCTAGTTTTCTTCAGCTACAATACTGGCTATAGGTTTGCACAAGACGGAAGGAACTGTGAAGGTATACACTTGTACTAAATTGGTCATCTAAATTCTACACCTTAAGAAAGAAAGTAATAAGAAATTAATGAATAGATTAAATAATGAGTGGAATTAGGAGCTTTCCACTGCTGTATTTTAGTAAACTGGTCTATTAACCCATTGAAAACTTGAACCGGGTAGGCCATACACAAAGTCTATTGGAATCTCAGAATTTAGTAGTCAATGGGTTAACAGATGTGTTTAATCTTGATGTAAAATAGATTTACAAGTTCTACCTCTTCCATGTTTGAGTGAGGCTTTTGACAAACTGTTATCAATATTTCTGTTTAGATATCAATGAATGTGAGAGCGGGAACCACGTTTGCCAGCAGGACTGTACCAACAACATTGGATCTTACTCGTGCAGCTGTCAACCTAACTACATGCTGGAAGCTAACGGCAGAACATGTAAATGTAAGTATAGAAAGAAAGATAAATCAGCACTCATTATGACATTGAAATCTGTGAGACATTATTTTTTTTTTGAGTAATTGAGTGCAATGAGCGCCAAGCTGAAGTGGAGATCGGCGCTATACAAGAGGCCATCACCATCATCATTAATGCTGGGTGATATTTCATCAAGTCATTCTTAAAGTTAGGATTTCACGTACAATGTTGAGTGTTATACTCTTGACGTTTCCAATTATACCGCACAAAACTGATCTTAAGGTTCTTACAGTTGTCTGTTTCTTGGTGAAGCACTGCCTAGGTCTGATGCAGTGATGTTTATCGTTTTTCTACTTATATTTGAGGAAAACTTGTGATTTGATTTTTCTTTATTGTTGAAGTACCAACACCATTGGATTTGATTTAAGCAGCTGTCAGCCTGATTACAAGCTGACTTGTAGCGGTAGAGAATGTCAATATGAAATTGTCAAGGTACTATACGAGTTTTTGTTTGAATTGATGACTCCCTTTTATTATTTTGTTTCTACCAATGCAAGCTGTGTTGACAGTGGAAGCCATTTTTTAATGTGAGAACCACGATTGCCAGTACAATTACACCATAAAGTTGAATCTAATACTTTGTGTATATGTACATGTATACATATGTTTTTAAAGGTTATGTTTGATTATTTGATTTTGTTTTTTGTTTTCCCCCCCAGTGCAAGCTGTATTGACCGTGTAAGCTATTTTCCAATGCGAGAACCGTGATTGCTAGTACAACTGTACCATGAAGTGGAATCTAATGTTTTTACATTTATATGTATGTTTAATATGTGGTTATGTTTGGTGATTTCATTTTTTAATTCCTTTTCCCCTCAGTGCAAGCTGTATTGACGGTTGAAGCCATTTCACAGTGTGAGAACCACGATTGCCAGTACAACTGTACCGTGAAGTGGAATCGCAGAGAGTGTACCTGCCCAGTCGGTTATGAGCTCAACATAGATGGACGGACTTGTCGAGGTATGTAGCAAAATTTTCCTTAATAATAATTTCTTCAGCAAGAAATTTATCCACAAAGCTGCACTCTATCCAGGTGTGATTGGGGATCGGTAGGAGACAGCAACACATGATGTGAGTGTCTATTTGGCTGCCTTGATGCTCGGCTGGAATTGCCATCTAGTGACCAAGTAATAATATCGGAAGTGCTTTTACCAGTCATACTGACTGGAAATGCGCTAAATAAATCCACACTGTCATTATTATTAGTATTTTTTCTGAACATCCATTTTATTCAGCCAACGTTCAAAATAGAGACGATATTCAAATTGCGATCCAGATTTTAGGTCTTAAAGGATGTCAAACTATCATTTTGCACTTCCAATGTTAAAATTACTTGAAAAAACTTCACCACAGTAAGGTTTACAACCCTGCTCTTGAAAAGAGGTATTTTCACAACCCGGATTAGAAATGGTCATTATGTGCGGATTTACTACAAGAACATGATGATTTCTATTTGCTTATTCTTCTTCACATATTCCAGATAAAAATGAATGTAACGATGGTCAGAGTTGCTGCGAAGCCGGGCATCTATGCATCAACAATGAAGGAAGCTACTCTTGCAGCTGTCTCCCAGGGTTTTTCCTCAGCCCAGATGGATGCAACTGCATTGGTAAGAGAAACATCCTATTTCACCACTGAAACTGATTTCTTAAAATCCCATAGACTTTGTACAGGTGCCACCTGGTTTCAGTAGCCAATGAGAGTTGATAGGCAAAATTCTTGGTAGATGCAAATTTTATGCAAACTTCAAAACAAAGGTTATGCTGGACAATGTGAATGCTTGCAAAATACATTAAAGTATAATGACAAAAAACATATTAGTCAACCAGTGCTATATAAATTCAATTTTATTATTATTATTATTACTACGTACAGTAGCTGTGCTTGTTACCATGGAATCTGCCTAAATTTGGATGACTGCGAATATTGGCCTTTTGCAGCTGGTTGGGTGTTTTAGTTGATTACAATGCCTCAGAAGATTTGTTCTGAAACAAGCAAGGCTAAATCAAAGTATCACAAAATTGAAATCAAAGGATATTGATATAGAATTAATGTATGAGTTTCACATGGCGAACTCGATAAGGTGCATGAAAACGTCAACCAGTGCAGTGTTTCATCAAGATAAGGAAAAATTCAAGAACGATTGGTACCCATCCTTGTGCATAATGATTGGTAATATTCAGCGCAATGAATGACACCAGTTGTTCTTAGAATCGTTTTTAGAGTC
Source organism: Temnopleurus reevesii (assembly GCA_036244855.1). Classification (NCBI taxonomy): domain Eukaryota; kingdom Metazoa; phylum Echinodermata; class Echinoidea; order Temnopleuroida; family Temnopleuridae; genus Temnopleurus; species Temnopleurus reevesii. The sequence goes on from BQKZ01000247.1 coordinate 195,488, forward strand.
TTTCTTTTCTTGATGAAGCAGTGCCCAGTATGAGGAATTGCTAAGATTAATTACCAATATTTATCCTAAAAGTCCATAACCGATTTATTCTGTGATATTATTTCTTGCTTCTTTTCAGATGTTGATGAGTGTGTTCAGCGATCAAACAACCAGTGTGAGCAAGACTGCATCAACACACAAGGCTCCTACTACTGCTCCTGTGCAGAGAACTTTGTTCTTGGTGACGACGGGCATACTTGTCAGAGAAGTAAGTCTTCCATATTAGAAATAGTTTGGCCATTTTGTCAAGATGATAAGCTAGAATATTGTCTTAACTCCAGGATTCTACTACTTTTTGTTTTCTTTATTTTTCATAAATACACAATAAATGAAATTTGAGCCACAAGCCGTCCCAAAAAATTAATTGAATACAAATTCAGCCACCTGTAATTTAAAATGTTACTTGTTTGTCTTCATTCTTCCAGTTTGTTATATCAATATCAATTACTTTATGTCTTTATGTAAATTGATTATAATTCAGCTTTCATGCCTTCATGATCATTATTTCCATAATC
>BQKZ01000248.1:0-11170 GCA_036244855.1 Temnopleurus reevesii
GCATTACAAGGGGGCTGCCATTTTGTTCAGAACATATATTTTGACATGATCCATTGATATCATTCTCAATGGCAAGAAAAATATTCATGAAACTTTAGAATATCTCAATCTTTGGCAGACAAAATACGTGATGTGGGAAAAAAATGCGTGATAGGTGTCTAATATTTTATTATTCATGACTTATAGTAAATAATATAGTTTTGAAATAATCTTTTTATACTATTAAAAGAAATTTGCTTTTAGTGGGCTTGCCTGGCATAACAGAATTTTCTTTATTCAGCAAGCTTTCCAGGTATGTATTCTATTGTTTGAATACAGGTCAAAACGTAGCATTTTGCAAATGACCTTAGATAAACACGAATGCACGACTTTAAAAGGCCAATCTGTACTGCAGATTCTTCTTTTTGTTCTGGTCTTCATCTAATTGTATAACGCTATAGAAAGTCACATACAATGATTGAAATAGCCTGAACCGATAATACAGATTCCTGTCTTTCATGTGTTTTGTTATGAAGAAATGTTATGTCATACTCCATGTCATACATCATTAAATACATGTACTCCATGTATGCCAAGAAAAAAGAATCTCAATGCACAAAAAGTTACTTTTTAAAGCCCAAGTAAAAGTTTTGGTAAAAGGGAATATTTTTATCACCACATTTTGTCTTCAATTTATCTATTTAAAATAAAATATAGTGCTGTAGCATGAACATGTTGCACAAAAGATTGTGCAAAAAATGAACGAGTTTTGGAAAATCTATTTTTAACCTATTATGTGCAAAAGGTTTCAGTGTCATGTCCCCCGACACTAATTCAATATTTTCTTTTTTGATAAAGGACAACTTCTCATGCACAGAATTAGATGAAATTTTCAGAATGTTATTGTGTGTCCCTTTTTATCATTCTATTGTAAAATCTTAGAAATATTTTGTATTTGCCCGATAACAAGCAAAATATTTTTATAACCAAGAGCGTGTGCTAAATATGATTTAACGGTCAAATTTTTAAAAGAATCAGTTCTTTAAAAAAATATGCTATGGTCTCAAAATGTGTATAAGAATTATATGTCATGATCCTAAAAATTCACATTTCTTAATATTTACCAAAACTATACTTTGGCTTTAAAGAACATTATACCCATTTTGAATAATAAAGTATATGTCCACATATACATCTCATTTTTCTCAAATTTTAAATTATCTGATTGCCGATGATTGGGGAACAAAAATACTTCCTCGTACTAAAAAGATAATGGCAGCCCCTAGCTAATGTTAGCAGATGATAACTTGGCTCAGAAAATGGTGATTTAACTCTAAAATTAGCACTTTTATATTCAATCACATTTTCCAATCAATTTTGCCTTTTTAAATAAGCCGATTTATTCTTTGAGTGTAATTCCCCTTTAAACTTGCATGATGTCTGCAAATCGGAGGGACAATAATTAAAATGGGAATTTGTAAACCACTTACTTTTTTTAAGTATTGCAATCATGGTTAATTGTATACATGGAAGATTGCTTTATCATGGAACCTGTGCAGATCTAAGTTCAGAGTTTGAGTCATATTTTGGGGTTAATGTACTGATACATTGTATATAAAGTTTGTACATGTACATGTAGTAGCTTTTGACTTTATTAAGAAGTTTTGTACTTTGAGCTGGGAGGTGCAAATATACAGTATTGGCTATTTATCCTGTACAGAATTACAACAAATATATTATCATGCACAGTACCCACTGGCTTGTGGAGGGTATTTGGAAAAGTTTTTTTTTTTTTCCAACAATGATACAGAGATGTGATTATTCATGGTAGATTAAAACAAATAGTAGAGATCTCTTTTTTCAAGAGGGGCATTTTATTTGAGGCTACCTATTGAGCATTAACTACATGTATTTGCAATAAATAGATGAATGTGTACTTTATCACCTGTCTACATACACATGATCATGGTATGTTATGGAGATTAGGATTTTTCATCCTGGGTGTTTCAATTTATACTCTTTTACAGGTTTGCCACTGATGACAATGAAAGAGTCATTTTGGTGAAGCAAGAACGTTGTCTATGATGAGCAAGCTGAAATACAAACATGTGGTTTGGAGACACCAGTGTCAACTACTAAAAAACACAAGTCACTCTCATCAGGGCGAAGACTGATCATCTGGATTGAACAAATGAAGTCTTGTGTCAAACAGACCTTGGATTTTGTCTTACAACATTTATTGTGCAACATGGACCAACAATTAGCTAGAGTTCCTACGGTATTAACGCTAGTTGCCTGATGATGAAATGGATTTGCTTTGATATTTACAGTACAATAGTTGACTTTATTAAGTGAGAAAGAAGGTATGACAACTGTTTCCCAGAAGGCAGTCTTTTGATTTAAGAACAAGATAACTTGAAAAAAGAGATTTCAAAATGGCTTCAGCAGGAGGCTCATCCAGTAGCAAGAAAAACAAGAAGAAGCGGAACAGCGCCCCCGTTGTGTCGTCAACAAACACAATCACGTACGGTCCCCCTCCAACTGTCACTGGGATACCTGCTATGCCCCCTCCACATCAGCAGCAGTATCAGATGCACCCTGGGTTCTACGCCCCTCAGGGCTTTCCTCTTCAACCCCCTGGGCCTGGTGGGTACCCCGCCCCCATACCGGTAGCAAGTCAGCCCAGGATGGCGGTGCCTTCAATGACACAACAACCTCTACAACAACCTCTACAACAACCACAGCAACAACAACAACCTCAAAGGCAACTAGATTTTGAGCAAGCAATGGCTGACTTTAAGGTGAGATTCCTTCATAAGTTGTTATAAACATACTGACTTATGTTCTCTTTATTTATTAAAAATGGAACTCAACCCAGGGCGCTACAAACCCAAATGCTTTGAATGCCCAGGGCAACAAAATTTAGCCATCGGTCAAGTAAATATATGAAATTGTCACTTGCCCAAATGGGCAAGTAATGGTTTTAAAGTCCAAGAATATAAATTATTAACTGTAGCTTGTCAGTGAATTCTATGAGAGAATTTAGTTGCAAGATATATTATCTGACCAACTTCACTGACAGCTCAACCAGATTTTTCAAATGTTATACATGTACATGTACATATGTGCAGCTGTTTTTGTTTTCTTTTATGTTTTGGGCAAGAGAAATTGATGATCGGGCAAGTGGTTTTTTAAAGCCAGGGCAAGTAGAGCAAAAGATCCTGTAGAAACCTGCTCAACCACCTCTCTCAAGAAAGATAATTCTATTGGTTTCAAGATGTTGGCCACCATAGTATATTGTTTGATACCAAAGATATTTACGTCATGCATTTCTGAAGAAAACTTACTGTATAGGCTGAAATTTTCATGGTGGTTTTATTTTCGCAAATTTCATAGTGCTAACCATGTGAAAATTAGCACTCAGTATGACGCACATTTATGCATACAATCACTCTCAAAAACAAAATGAATAACAACACGCTAATGGCAAACTGGTCCCAAAGCGTAAAAATGTCTGCACACCAAAATATTGGCTAAAAAGTATTTGCAATGGTAAATGTTGAGATGAGTATTTGCTTAATGTGCTTTTTAAAGTGTGTTTTCTTTTGTCATGCATGATTTAAACATGTATAATACATGTATGTTTCCAAACAAAAGAGCAGTAAATGCTATAAATTAATATCTTGAGAAAAACTTGTGGATTCTTGTACTTAGTAGGACAATTTGGAGCTTACAATAATTATGAATGTTATGGGGGAAATTGATTGACCGCGACAAAAAATAAGGGACAAGGGCTGATAGAAAAGACGTGTAACTTTGCATTGAAAATAGAATGGTACCACAGTACAAACTAGAACTGCATTCGTTACTTGAAAACGAAATGCGAGAAATGTCGTCTGATTTTTGTTTCATTGGAAATGTAATTAAGATTAATTGAAATTAATTTGATGATCACTGGACACAATCATGGTAATGCATAATTCACCAGAAAAACATTGATACCATTTTCGTAATTCTACATTTTACTCCAATCAAAAGAAATGAACGAAATAAGGTGTTTAAAACAAAATGGCCTCTAGAATATTATGCTTTAGTGATTTAAAATTCGAACATGAGGTGACCTTCATTTGACTCGAACGATGTGCCTGCTAAATGTTAAGGAAATTGAAGGTTATTTAGAAGACGAAACACGTACGGACTCCCGTTTTCCCACATTGGCTGCAACGCACATGTGAACCATGAACGCAGAGTCTATACAGGTGTGCACAAAGTGGCGGTTTACTTTAAATCTTCAATTGTACTAACATATATTTTATAGGGCGTGTTTGGTATCATTTGAAAGAAGAATTCACAAGGAATATATTGGTATCATTTTCGTAATTCTATTTTACTGCAATCAAGAGAAAATAATGAAAAAAGATGTTAATACAAAATGGCGTCTAATATGCTTGGGTGATTTAAAAATTCTTTCTTTGTGGGGACCTTTATTTGACCCCAAACGATGTGTCTGCCAAATTTCAAGCAAAATGAAGTTTATTTAGGGGACCAAAAACGATTTCAAGTTTTCAGACATTGACAATGCATGCAGCGCACGTGCGAACAATGAACGCAAGTATATACAGGGGTGCACAAAGTGGCGGTTTACTTTAAATTTTCAATAGTAACATATATGAGGCTCGTCGCGACAAAAGGGCCCTTAAGCTGTTTACGCGTACGCAGTAAAACACTGCGCGGTAGCGTGACGTCACAATGAGCTGAACAGGAGCGTTGAAAAAGCCTAGGTTTCATACTAGGCTTTAAGCTAAATAAACTTATTCATCTTGAATATTTTAGATGACCTAGGAGTGATTTTAAACACACTTTAGACAGTAGAAAGGCCATCAAATTAGCCTTCGAGACCGGGAAATAATTAAGATATAGAGAAAGAGAGAGCCGGGGGGGGGGGGGGGGTAGAATGAATCTTTTTCAGAATCACATAATTTCGCGCCTCTATTCTGTAATTCATTATACTGTTCAAAATTTGAGCAATAAATATTCAAAGGTCAATAAAGACAAATTTAAAACCAATAACGGTTTCAAATCGAAAAATTAAAAGCCCCTCCTCTCATATTTTCTTTCGTTAATCACAATTTCCTCATTTTGCTTCCCTCTCAGTGTTTTCCCCCTATCTAAACTCATAGTAATCATATCACCATCATGAAAAGAACATAAGCTTTTTACTGTTCAGTTTCGAAAAAAAAATATTTACATTGTAACCGATTTACTCACTGTCATTAAAATATTTCCCATATCTCTCGTGATATCGTTTTTTCAAATATGCATTGAAAATCATTACACATTTTCAGTTAATTTGCAAAGAACTTTGATCATCTTTTCAAGATTGTTTTTCTTCAAATAATGTTTTCCCAGTTCGATGAACATAACACTGTTTATCAAAATAAAAAGATTTGTAAAGATTTGAAAGACGAGTTCGTTCTTCAACAATAATATATGCTACGCATACAATTATCGCATTAAAAGAAGAGTCTACTAGAAAAAAAATCTTTATCAGGACTTTTCATTAGCTGTCCGATTTTTCTCAATCCTTTTTTGTTCTGTTCATTTGATTTTTCTGAGACAGACTTTTCTTTTGACAATGCAAAAATCAGCTTGTTGGCTTCATTCATTTGCGCAATTTGTTTCAAAGTTACGAGAAAAAAAACTGGGCGAGAACACTATTTTTTAAAGTATCTTGTTTGGTATTGCTTTATTTGAAGGAAGATTTCTTAATATTTATTTGTCTAGTATTTTACTCGGTTTAATTGTGGAAACCTCAAATCACTCCCGATATCATCGCGTTTTCCCCCTTCTTTTTGGGGCCTTAATTTTGGAATATATAGGAAAGTATCTAAGCCTCTGCATTCCATTCTCTCTCTCTCTCTCTCTCTCCCTTTCTCCATGAAGAGCTGGAGAGCTCATTTTATTAAACGGATACAATTCGATGCTGAGAAAAATTATCATTCGGAGTTGGAGTCAAAATATGTTGTAATTCTCTTCCCTGAACTCCCTGGCCCTCTCCACTCTAAAGATACATTAGCAACGATAATCATATACACACACTAGAAACGATGAATAGTTATGATGGTAATGACATGAACAACAATATTACAGATACCAATAATGCTATTGATAATATCTGCGGGACATTGGGATTAGGAAATGTAGGTCTTGAAACTAAGACGATATCAAACTCATGACCATGACCATGATCATGCTGAATACTTTTTATAGAGTGAGGATAAATCTAACAATTCTCATTTTTGGAACACTGAAATGATTTCCACTCCTCAACTCTTTCTCATCTTTTTTTTTTTCTCCGATATTTAACTCTTCTGGCACAGAAGTTGATTCGCATACAGTTTACACGGTTGTGAGTATGATTGTAAATAACATAAGGAAGCAGCATGTGTACCGTTACAGAATTCTGATTTCTACCGTAATGTTCTGAGATTCATTTAGCATTACGACTGGGGACTAAACCTAGCTCTTTCCACGCTCCTGTTCAGCCCATTGTGACGTCACGCTACCGCGCAGAGTTTTACCGCGTACGCGTAAACAGCTTAAGGGCCCTTTTGTCGCGACGAGCTTCATATCATATTTGGTATTGCATGAAAGGAATTTCAAGGCGGTAATTTTGAGCTCACTCTCAATAAATAAAAATCATAGAAAAGCATTTTAACCAAGATTACGTAACGCCTTGTAAAATGAGATTTTAGGGTGATTACGTCATGATGACGACATCAAATTTTCTGAGATTTAGCACGTAGTCGTGAATTATATAGATGCATATAACTACCAAATTTCAGATCTATCGGTTGACCAACCGCAATTTTACAGCGAGTTGAAGTTATTTCGGCATTTCCTTGAATATCATGAACTTAAGGGCAATTTTTCTCCAATTTGTTCAGTTGTGACGTAATAAATTTTTTAGATGGATCAAAAGAGTATACATGTATATATATTCTGAAATATCTATATTTTGAAAAGGGTGCGGATTTACGAAGGCATAACAGAGTTGTGGCCAATTGAAAACAACCATTTTTAAAACTTTAGAGGGCGCTATTTATGTTCTGCAGAATCAATGAAGCGTGGAAGTCAGTGATATTGTATGTATTTTGAGTTTGAGTTGAAAATGTCTTGATTTGAGAAAGTTATGGCAAGTTTTCATGTTCAAGAATGACATCTTAAAGAAATGTCATGATTTTTTTTTATTTTAGGAAAAGCGGACTTGATTTTTAAGTATGAAGAAGGAATATTTTCTATTAAATTGGAATTACAAAGTTAAAGAACAATTCTTGAACTGTCTTGAGAAATTTATTTGAAGTCTGTAGCATAATGGATAATGAAGTTATGAAAGATAATAGAAGGACATGTCCTGAAAAATACAAAATGGCGCCTGGAGGTTTACGCATGAGTAATTTTAGATAATGAAGGGTCAGTGGATCAAGAAGAGATGTTCATGAGGATGTGCGTGAAATTGGAAGTGAATTGAAGAAGAGGAAGATACTTAATTAGGACCCACAAGAAACACGTGCAAAACAAATGCAATTTTGTGGAAGATCAAGAAGAAGAAGAAGAAGAAGAAGAAAAAGAATTGTGCAGAATGTGAACGAAAACAAGCAAATGTCGTGGGACGACATTTGAAAAAAATGATTGCTAAATGTGTCTTATTCTTGTAGTTTGAAGCTGTTAATTTTTGTCTTCATGCAGGGAATGTTTCCAAGTATGGATCGTGATGTCATTGAGACAGTTCTGAGGTCTAACAATGGCAAGGTTGATGAAACCATTGATCAGCTCTTGAAACTGACCGCTGATATGCCTGCAGGTATGCCCCCGCCAACGCTACCTAGCATGCCTTCAACGACACGGCCTGGCATGCCCCCATCAACCCGACACAGCATGCCCCCATCAATGGGTCTACCCATACCCCCTTCACAGCTTCCTCAAGAGGTAAATACTGTATAACGCACCGTAAATCTCTCAATATGCTTCTTTCAACACCTATATCGTACATGTAACCCCTTCACCGCTATTTTTGAAAGATGTCGGTGTAAATTAACCCATTGAACCAGGTAATCCCTACACAAAGCCTATGAGAATTTCGGAATTCAGTAGTCAACAGGTTAACAGAGCTCTGATGATAGGTTATGCCTACATGAGATTCCATTTGATTCATTGCCTCTGGGCATCTAATCTCTGTCAGAGAGTTACAAATATATGAATCTTACATGTAATTGTATAATTTGTTCATGTTGGTAAGAGTTTGATTATTGAAGACAATGTCATACAATTTATGTAAAGTGAACAAATAGGCATTTCGTGGTCATTAGATAATATTTTAGGTAATTTACCGACTGTTTATCACTTTTCTTTCAGTTTCTGCCTGACCAGCCACCTCCATACTCCCCACCTGAAGCAGACAGTCCTTTCTCGCAGGTAACTAAATAGATAAAGAAAGCTGTTGAAACTGCTTATCTGATAATGGAGAGCTGTGGAGAAGAATGAAATCCAAAAGATCCTGAGCTTTCAATCCTAGAAAAATCTTAATCATAAGCAAAATGAAGTGAACACACAAGTACAGTTTACATCGAAAAAGCTAAACAATGACGTGGAGAGAAAGAATGAAAAGGTTGTGAGGGGCAGGCAATCACATAGCAAGGAGTGAAGAATAATGAACTCCAATACTTGAACAAAAGAAAGTTGACAAGCTGGAGGAGAGGGTGGGACAAAACAAAGGATTAGAGAAGTGTGAGAGTTGAAAGGGGTGAAGGGAAGGCAAGAAAGACAAGTAGAAAAGTACAGGTATAGGTATGTATTAATCTCTAGTGTTACTTCAGTGTTTCACTCAAACAAAGATAAATTTATGAGTAAAGGCCACCGCACACTACACGATTTTTAGTCGTACGACCTAAAGACCTTGCAACCAGACTTTACGACCTGACATCGCACACTACGCGACAAAGACCTTAAGACCAAAGAGCCGATACCGATATCTTACCATTAATAATCGATAGCTCAAAAGCTACGCGCTCGTTTCCCATCGCAGCACGCAGCGCGATAAGTCCAAATTTCAACGTTAAATTATGGATTTAATTAAGAAATCACATTCATGTTTTCAGCTAATGATAATGCATTTAGTATTGAAAAGCATCACAGATCTACATTTTAGTGAGCAATTTTCGAGTGATGCGGCTGTGTGTGGAATGGGAGGCTATGCCTGTGTGATGGGGCTGCTGAGCTGGGAGAGGTCGCATGAGACCTCAAACAGATTCAACATGCTAAAACCTTAAGACCTCGGTCTTAAGGTCGGTTGTTTTGCCTCCGACCAGTTAAATGGTGACGTCATACCCTCGGTCTTAAGGTCTTAAGACTAAAAGTCGTGTAGTGTGCGGCGGCCTTAAGGTGTTATTGCACACTCCATACGCATTTCAAATGTATTTTTCAATAATGATGGAATATCTAATTGTGGTAACATCCTGATTCAGTGACAACAATCGTATTTGACCAAATTGAATGATGATGGGTTATGAAATGGTTTCGAGCTGAATCCAGTTTTTGCTTTATTCTAATTATTAGTTTTTGATATAGAATTATTAGGCGAAGAAAATCTTCTGATTTTGTAATATTTTTGGCCATGATGTTAACCCTGCTTAAACTGGGCTATTTAGTTTCTTGTTTAACAGGAGAAATGGATATGGTTTGCCTCCCACAAAAATACATTTTTTCAAAAAGCTCTGATTGGCCTTCAATTTGTTCCCTATCCTTAACAGTACAACAGTAACTCGACTGGCCCTGGTGATAGGGCTTCCTCTGCCACACCAGAAGACTCTCTCCCTCGAAGACCTCCTCCTGATCCCCCAGCTCCACGTCCGGCTCCACGCCCAGCTCCACGACGGACCAGGAGCCTCGGTGGAGACGAGAGTGTGAGCGACTCCACTAGGGAGAACTATCATAACGTGATGCAGCGTATGGGCCAACTGCAGACATCAAGGGAATGGAATGCTCCTATGGTCGGTGATCTACCGTCTGATTTCCTGAGGTTATCTGTCTCTGGAGATTCCACTTCGACATCACCCTCGACACAAACGGTTTATAGCTCACCATCACCCTCCATGCAAACGGTGACTTATCTTTGGCGCTGTGATCTAATATCTACAAATGCATTGAATTGAATTACAGCAAGGCGCATTTAAGCTGAGAATATTTACTTTCCCAATATACCATTCGATATTTGTGATCCAGCAAATTATAGGCTAAGCACATTTTCAAAGTTTGGAGAAAGATGACATTGCAATCTGATTGCTCAATATCTCCTCACATTCCAGCAATACCCAGATTGGAAAGGTATTTTGAAATTGCTGGATCCTGACTCATCTACTTGTAGTAGAGGAGCCAAAACAGAAGGCAAAAAAGGGGTTGACATGTATTTGTTGAATTTTACATCTCAATAGAAGGAAAATACTTTATTTTATGAAAGTCCATGATAAAATGCTTGTTTTGAAATGTTCAAAATTGAAATTGTGAATGAAATATTGTACAATGAAAAGTTCTGATATTATAGAGAACAGATGCTGTAGATTGTATGAGGTTGTAATTTAGAAGAAATTTCAAATTTTTTTCATACCTCTCCATGCATTTTCATGTTTTTGTTTGTTTGTTTATTTGAATTGTTTAAAATGAAATTATTATGTTTGAGACAGACTGAGACGAGAATGACACCAGGTATCCAGCAGCGATTGGATGCAAACAGACGACGCTCACAGAGTCAGACGGACAGTGAATCAAATCAGATGCTGGAGGATGAGAAGCTAGCTCTGATGCTACAGAATGAAGAGTTCCTTCGACAGCTTCAACAGAACCCAGAGTTCATGTCTGCTCTTGAGAGAGGTGGGAATTTATTCTTTAGTTCCTCAACTCTTTACTCACTCTTAAGTTATTTTTAAATGATCCATGTTTTAAAAGAATATAAAAAGTCAATTTTTTGTATCAATATTCTGCCTATCATTACTATCGATTCTACCTTTAAAAATTGTGCAAATTAGATTTCTTTGTTTGTTATTATATTTTTAAATTTCTTTTATGATTCATTGTTTTCAGCTAACATAAATTGATTTCACCAAATTAACCCTATTCCAACTGGGGGGGGGGGGGG
>BQKZ01000248.1:18076-40263 GCA_036244855.1 Temnopleurus reevesii
TTTGGTCGTCATGGTTCAATGCTTCGCTGTGGGAATAGTGATCCTTACTTCTTTACAAGATGAGAGGGTAATGGTGTCTTCAATGGGCAGACTTCACAGAGAAAGCTTGAAAGTCTAATGTCTTTCAAGGTCCTTATTCTGGTTATGAGATTTGATTTAACACTACCCAAAACAATGGAATTTTGCCTGAGGCTATTATAAAATGAACCAATGCTCTATTGAGAATGACTGTGGACCTGGTTGAAGTAAAACCTTGCTATCGGAATAAGAGCCATGGAGTTTATTCATTCTCTCATGATAAGCTGTATAATGAGCGATGCTGTGGTTGATCAAGCAGAAAGCAAATGAAGTGCACAGCTTTATTCATGTAGCTACAAATAAAATGAAACACAGTGAGAATTTAAACTCCTGACTTTTAAACCTTCTCTGTGAATTCAGGCAATTGATTGTTAATTAAAAAATATATGTACTAAAGCACCAACTAAAACAGAACAATTCTAATTTGAAATTTTGCATTAACACACTAACATTAACACAATGAATTGAATCTCATAATCATTTTTGTCTCCAGGGAACAAGTTCAATTTTAAGAGAAAACACATTCAAATGATCATTTCTTGTATGATTTCCTAGCATTCTCCAATATGTGTGCTTAATCATTTTTTTGATGTACTAACCAGTTGTTTTGCATTGTTGGCCCTTGATAACTTTATATTATATTTGTCTTTTGCTCTTTCTTATCTTTCGCTACATTTCTTATTACATCATTTTGTGTATAATACACAATGTAATAAAGTACCTTTGTATCACATTTGAAGCACATAGAGAAGAATAACAGATCTATGTAAATACAACTTTCTCAGGACTGCACATCATTCTATTCTCACATCATTTTGTGTGTAGTATATAATATGTTAACATGCAAATCACTAGTTGCAGGTATACATATACAATGTAGAGTAATTGCGTTCAATTATCTTAGTTCATTAGGATACAAGCGGTCATAAAGCAACCATCTGTCTGTATTATTTATGGTTGTTGCTCAATCAATGTGACACATTATTGCTAAGTTAATGCTGCTAAATCTGCATGTAAACTAAAGCACAAACATACACATTCTTTCTGCATTACACTCTACATAGAAGCTTAATAATCAATTGTACGATGTATTTTTATTCTCATTTCATTTTCAAATCTTATTCAACATTCAAATAAAATGTTTTTTTGATCAGTAATGTTGAATCGTGTTTATGCAAGGATTAACTCATAATTCAAAGAGAATTTAAAGATGTATCTCTTTAATTCGTAAAATCTTACTATACACTATTTAAGTTTATTATATGAACTGATATATGCGCCATGAGCGTCTTTAGTGACGGAGTGTTGCGCTCTACAAGTTTACACTATTATTATTATAATGCTCTGTAGTACCATAATTTCTAAATGTGTTTGTGGATGTTGCCCTCCTTGCGATTTTCAGAGGGCATCTGTGATCTACTGCTTCACTATCCTACATTTGGCTGTAAAAATACCGTCATTTGTAACCTAACCTAAAATATATTTTTACATTTTCACTCTTGATATACATGCATGTGCTGATCAACTGCAGCTTGCCATTTGATAGCAGTGTTCTAGCCACACGTTCGTACATGTAGGCTGTAAACAACATTAATTATTTTCACAAATTGTATGAGGGTAGAGAGATTGTTGGGGAAGACTCATTAGATGGAATAGGATTGCATGAGGGCATCCTATACAAGGCAATTTCAATGAAGGGCATGTTTCTATTTAAGGTAAAACAATAGAGAACTGTAGCAAATCCAAATAGGGCACCACTGCAAGCAAAAAGAGCAGCCATGGCAATTGCCTTGGGTTGCCTTGGCTTGCCTTGGGTTGCCTTGGCTTGCCTTGGGTTGCCTTGGCTTGCCTTGGGTTGCTTTGGGTTGCCTTGGGTTGCCTTGGGTTGCCTTGGGTTGCCTGAGGCTTATTGATTTAGCGTGTACAGGTAAAAGGAGTCTAATGAACGTGCCTTTAGATTAGATTCTGGGAATTTATAGCATTAGCTTTTGAGGAATCGGGCCACACTTTTAATTATGCCAAATGATGATATAACCATATGAGCAATAGTGCAATAGCACAGACTTTGACTGTCTCTGGGGTTAAGTATGTTTTTAAACTTGCCAAACGCTTGTGATCAAATTGAGAGGGTTTTCTAAATAGTTTTAAGAGCATTGGGAGGAAAAATTACCAGCAATGTAACATATAATATATGGTCACTCTTTTGGTACTAGGAACATGTCATGAAGGATTCCTGGGGATGATCTACAATGTCAGAGAAATTATTATTAAGCACAATAAATCCTCCTCCTTATTTGAATAGAGTTCTGTAAAGTAGCTACAATGTACCACCGTGATCTCCCTATCTCACAATATCGTGAGCTTTCACCCTGTACTCTGATGAATCCTGCATACCCAATATCTTATTCTTCTTCTCTCTCTTCTCTTTCTATAGACATCTGCATAGATGATATTGGCAAGGTCTAGTTGGCATGACTTCATCTAGTTCCTCGCCTCATTTGATGCCTAGGACATCATCATCTCAGCATGATGGTGACTGATCAAAAGACGCCCAAGGTATCTTCTCTCAAGAGGAATCATGGAATGAAGCAGAATGACAAGGGTTCATTTTAATTCCAGATCTTATTTCATTTAGAGATCAATATTTTCAGCAGGAGCAGTCAGTTAAAGACTTGTTATCAAAGGTTTTTTATATGCCAATGATGAAACGATGAAGTCCACTCCAAATGTCATTCACTGAAAATACAAACTACAACAGTGTTTTGTCTAGTTAATTGTGGACTAATAGGTCTAGCAGGACAGCTACAAATATGTTTCAGCAAAGAGTAAAAAATGCTGAACAGATTATTAACAACTCCTTTTGATACTAGTTTGTACGACATGGCATGATCAGGGTTCCAACTCATGACCTCTTCTTGTATTTGGTGCTCAACTGATGGAAACCAAACATTGGCAGAATCAAACCTCAGTCCTGACAGCCAGAAAAATGACACAGCTGCAATGGAATTCATGATGCCTTTATGTGTTGGTAATGATATGGATTACATGTAACTGGAGTTGGAGTATAAAAGATATTGGTGTTTTCAAAACTGATATCATGTCTTCATGCATCATGAACCCATCTTGATTATTAAATGTTGGTGGAACGTTTCGCAAATCGGTCCAAAGATTGAGATATGGAAACCGAGTATATTTTCGATGTATTCAGCAGAATAATACCAAGGACTTTACAAATGGAACACTAGCTGTGCCTTCTTGCCAGGTGCTTGGCATTTTAGAAGGAGAGGAGGAAGGGAGTTGATGGGTTTGATACATGTACCATTTGTTACTCAACTAATCAAAGTCTTTATCTAAAAAGCAATCTGATAATCATTTTTGTCATTTTCTACATTTTTAATTGTTTATTGAGCTGCCTAGATACTTTTTCTAAAAGACTGTATAACTTGAAGTATTGGGGCAGTTGGCAGGTTTTCTTGCAGAATGCCTACAGGATGAACATTAATGACTTTATCAAGAAATTAGGCTAACTCAACCATTGTATGAAATGTTCCTTCTTTAATAGTCAAGATCTTTTTTGACCAGATCATCTGTCCAAGTTATTTAGTTTTCTTTGTTTATTTCAACTAGTATCTATTTGTCTTCCTTGTATTCTATAGCATCATTCCATTTCTCTGTGAGACATTATACACAAACTCGTACTCTGTGTAATTTTGTTCAGATTTATATATATTTGGCATTATTATGTCCTTGTAGTTTTAAGAAAAAAATAATGTGTTTTCGTTTGACAGTGTATAACTAAACCACTGGTATATTATTATTGCAATATTTATCCTGCTGTATTGTTTTCTATTGAAACTGTTATATTAAGACCGTAGATCCACAAACATCTTCACATTCTTGAGGGAGCTTTTGTTATACAGAATTGAAGTGTTTGCAGCTTAGGCATGTCCTAAATTTGATTGGTTTGCCATTTATAGTTTTAAAAAGAGCAATGTTTACAAAGAAAGCTTTAAACCGATAGACCAGTATTGGGAGGAGGGCGCTTCAGATATTTAACTACTTTGTGAGCTGCAGTAAAAGTATTACCTTACTGCAGTTTTTCAATAGCAAATCAGAGCATGTTCATAGTTTGTTTGAATGAAATCGATCAAGAAGTGGCTTAATTATTGCAAAATAAAAAATGGCGACGGCGTCTTGCTCTTAACACAACATCTTCACGTACAAAATGAGTGAGAACTCACATGCTGAACACAATACCGCCGGTCACTCCACCAATCCCGCCCTGGTCGGCCCCCATGCGCACCGTAGGACTTGCGGCTGAATAGCATTTTCAAAGTAAAATTCGCCAGAATATGTTCGAAAATATTCTTCTTCTAATTTTGTACACAATTATATGTAAGCATGTAAAGCAATGTGTGAATACATCAGCTCGTTTCACATAAATTTCTACATCCCGATCATCACAAATAATCTATACGTTTAAATCATTTTACTTCAAGGAATACAACACCTGAATGAAATTCAATTATGTTGAAATCAACTTGAAATATTAAAAACCATAAAACTCCATTTCTGTGGCCTGTAACATGGAACAAGTTTCGATCAATCGCAAAGTTTATTACACAACTTTCCATAGACTTGCTATTGATATCAATCATACAATCAATTGGAAAGCTTTATGTTACAAGGCCCTGTTTAGTTGTATGCAAAATATTTATTTTTTCAATTGCTCTTTAAAAATTTATCATTTGTGACATAATACAGTCAAACCTCGTTATAAAGAGCAGTGATATAACGAGATCTCGTTATAACAAGGTAGTTTTCCAGGTCCCATCTCCTTGTATTTTATTGTATTTTGGCCCTGATATAACAAGGTTTCAATATAAAGAGATAATTTCATTGGTCCAAAGGACCTCGTTATAACGAGGTTTGACTGTAATTGAAATGATTATTGCTTTATCCCAACATGAATCAACACTGATTGACCGTGCATTTCTGACTTCCAAGAAAATTGATAATGCAAAAATTATTTAAATTTCTATATGCGCGTTACTAAAATCGTTCAATTTACATTTGTAACAGGTAGCCACTAGATGTGATTGTAGAAATATGCAGCTTTCAGAGTATGAACAATAGTTTTCACTTGAACATAAAAGTGATGAAAAGATTGCTATTTTTTGTGTGCATGAAATACAGTGTCTTGATGTACATGTATATATGAATGTGTTGAGCACAGAGATACGGACCATACTTAGCACACGGACCATTTGACAAACAGTTCTTGTCGTAAGTTTTTGACGTTCTATTCATACTGTGCCTTAAATATTATTGTAATTGGAATATTGATGCTTTGTAGGGTTCATATTTTAGATGTTACCTTTATCATTGAAATGAGTTTCCAGGGGATTAAACATGATATAGATGATGATGACTTGCAGAGAGGGAACATACTGAATATTCTATCCGAAGACTTTGAAGGGAGGTTTTAATTTCCTGAGACGGAGTAAAGGGAAGTATAGAATAGAATTCAAATTATAACCTAGCATTTCAAATCATGAGGGTGGAATGTTTACTGTATTCCAGACAAAAAGGTCATCTTATATATTATTTGGGTTAGTCAAAGCATATATTTCTTATTCATGTCATGCCAGGTACGCTTGGTGTACCGGTAGGTTCCTGTTCTCAGGCTTGAGTCAGCTTCACTTCAGCACCCACGCTCACACAGTCACAATGACCCAATTCAGTGATTTTTCGCCTTTTTTTCCATGCAGTAGCTCACTGCATGCTTTGTTAGAATCGTTGTATTCTTTGAGTTCTTCTCTAATACGATTCTGTAAATTTCATCGTCGGAAAATAAGTAAATCTTACATTTTGTACAGAATTTCGTGTAATTTCTTGTGGGAGCCATGTTTGCAAATTCATTGAAACAATCACATGATCATTCAAGCATTCAGTATTGTCTGCCATTTTTTTTACTTTATAATGCGTCCCAACTAGGAACATAACAAACTGTCCATGGGTGAATATAATGAATGTTGCTTCATCACGTGACTATCTTCATCCAATCACCAACCAGGATGACTAACCAATGTGATATTATTATGATATACTTTAAATATAGGATACATTTGCATTGTAGCTCTCTGACAAAAATATTTCAAACTCTTATTTGCCAAATTTTTATAAAGGGGATATTTGTACAAAGCCTATGTACATGTAGTATTGCTTTTGATATATAACAATGAGGTTCGTAGCATATTGTGCATGTAACAATAGAATGTATTCAGCCTTGATAGGAAAACGATTGTTTGAAATACAGGCTTGTCTCATCATATATAGAAGATACTATATAAGCATTCCTATTTTTCTAAAAGCCCAACCTTGTGAGTGAGTGTGCACATTGCATGTAACAGTACCTGTAGTAGAGACACAGCAGTTTGAAATGACGATATGCCAAAATGACTTATAGAATGATGAATTATTAAGATGATGACTCCATGATAATAATGGATCTTGATTAAAAAGATGATTTAGTTTTTATAGACATTGTATTTTGTCGCAGTTGATTGCCAAAGTTAAAGGAGAAGAAGACAATTGATACATTTTGTGTATTCTAGTGAATAGGAAAAAGATGTTTCAATATGTAGAAAACAGACCAACATTGAAGCGTATTCAAGCATTATTTGAATTCTATACCTTGATTGTGAAGTACTTCCATTACAGTACCCATTTGACACGTTTGTCATAATGTTATAAGGATTAATGTAATTATAGTTTTGATTTATGCCTTGTCTTTATTCATCTGAATTAAGTAATTTACTGATCACTGCTGTTTAGATTGGGGAAGTGTATTCATAGTGCAGGGTTTATTCATACTAATGCCGCATGTTGGCATTGAAAAGATGCTAATTATTCCAGGAAACTTTGATGGATATACAAAATAATGCAAGCAAGGATAAGTACACTCTGCTTATGATTGTTAAATGAAGAATCGTTTACAATTCATCACTGTAGTGGTCGTGACTCTCGCCTTTCAACTAGAGGGTCGTAGGTTCGAATCCTACCCATGGCGTCAATTTCCTTCAGCAAGAAATTCATCCACATTGTGCTGCACTCAACCCTGGTGAGGTGAATGGGTACCTGGCAAGAATATTTATTCTTAGAAATGCCAAGTGCGCCGTGAATGGCTGCCGGGCTAAAGCCAGGGTAATAATAATGTAAAAGCGCCTTGAGCACTCAGCAGAGTGGATAAGTGCGCTATATAAATTGCATCTATTATTATTATTATTATTTATATGTGTGATAGTAAACAGCATAATAGTAACAGTCGGATAATTTACCAATGAGAAGACTGCATTTTTAAAGTGGTGCTTACAGTTACAAGGTCATTACTAGATTGTTGCATGTACAGTTGTATTTAAGCAGTGCTGCTTGTTTATAATTATTGCATGCACATCTACATAGATGCACTGATCACTAGCCAATCAAATAACTCTTTCAATTTGGTTGATTGGCATTGATTTATTATTTGGTAATGACTTTCTTGCATAACCTGCTTGTCCACCTTCTTCGTATATGTATCCAAATTTCATGTTTCTATATTTGCATAGTTCCCTACATGAAGCTCAGATGCAACCTTTGAGAAATACATACAAATGTAGAACATGAAATTTGAAACATTGATTCCCTCTTAACTTTGCTATTTTGCATATGAAGGAAGATTTTGTCTCATTCAGTAAAACCCTTTTTATGTAAAAACAATATAGAGAAAATAAACGTTTCCTTATGAAAGGCAGTGTTTTTTTTAAGGAAAATAAATGCTATTTAGTACTACGAGACCGAATACTATATTCATCTGACTAGTATTCCTTCAAGATAAACACAATTGTGTGTAATTGGAAACTTCATGTAGTGGTTATGATACCATGTGACCTTGTATAAGCATAATGATTATTTGTCTTTAATTTTGTTTGAAAAACATTTAGTTTACATGTACATTTGATATGCTGATGAATACAGTATATTTTTTATGATGATATGGTTGTCATTCAGAGTAGTGTCTTGATGTTTGATCAAAGATATCTGTATTATGACTGGCTTGCAGGTATTCCTCCATCTTTTTCTGAGATTTTTAAAGTTTTGATGAAACATTTTGAAGAAATTCTCCCTGGCAGTCCTATGAAAACCATTGTGTAAAATAATAATAAAAATAATGAAACACTTTTATATAGGGCATAACACAATCATGCGAAAGTCCCTAAGCGCTTTAAAAAAAAAAAAAAAAGATAGAAAGAGAGAAAGAAGTCAGAGGAACTGGGATTATCAGTAGATTAGTTGTTTTTAAAGAGATATGTTTTCAAGTTTCTTCTGAATTTTTCATATGGTGTAATATTTGTGAGGTAGTTTGGGAGGCTATTCCATAAGATAGATAAAAGCGGCCAAACCACCATGTACAGTGCAAATCAGAATCCTTTTCTACCTGATATCTAATTGTCATGCCTTTTATAGTGATAACAGGTAAGGAAAGAATTTTGACAGGCAGTTTAACCCTAATCCTATGGGGGTGGGGCTTTTAAAGCCCCCCCCCCCCTCAACATTTTTTGCGAGAAGTCTGAAACGCGAAAAGCTCGTGCCATAATTTTTTCTAAATTTTTTCTTTCAAGTCTCGCGCAACTTTTGAGACCAAATTCGTGACGACCGGATATGCGGTACCGACGCTACGCGCATTTGAAAAAAAATTGTCAAGCCAAATATGAGTCAAAAACGTGATTTCATGCACAAAGTCAATGCAAATTGTGTTTTCTGTCAATATTCATAAATCCTTGCCTAATTTGCATAATAATGCATGAAATGAATTTAAAATTCATTTTCTATGCCTCTAATAACGTCACCAACAATTTCCATCAAAAATACAATAGAAATAATAAAGTCTAAAAAACCAAGAAATACATAACAAATTCACACAAAAAATAGAATACATAAGAAATAGATTTTTATCGCATTTTTTTCAAAGATGACATGTCTGAAACATTACTACGAGTAACTAGACCAAAAATCAGCACATTTGGAGCTTCAGCAAGTGATTTATTGCCGTTTATTAAAATTCACCCATATTTATGCATAATTAATGCCTAATTGGCATAATGAGCTAATTTTTGAAAAATTTGACTACGCAATCTAAGAGCTAACATCACGGGCTATGTGTATGCCAAATTTCGACGCGATCGCGAGATCGACGGCGAAGACTGAGACTGAGATGACTGAAATATCCCAATGGGATTAGGGTTAAAATGGTGGTGGCAGAATTTCAAATATCAGAAAGGATGTAAAATGACATAAGTCAGATATAGTGGAATGAAATTTCTTATATCCCTGAATGTTCTAATGGAGCTGACACCTCCCTGATTCTAGAGTTCTATTACACATTATTTTTGCAGGTCTTGGTTTCAACAGAAACTGTAGAAAAGTAATATGTGTTTCTGATTAAAACATTTGCAAATAAATTGTAAACCAAGGAAGTACTCTTTCTTGAATTGTAAATTAATCATGCCTATTGCTAGTACTATTCAATTCACAAACATGTGGTTAGAATTCTTTCTTGATTGTATTCATGCCCAAGTGTATTTTGAATCACTTTTGTATAAATTGTATTTGTCAAGTACTATTTTATTGTTTGAAAGAAGAAATATATATATCTCCAATAAATGAAAGATAAAATGCATATTTGCCTTCACTGTGAGCAATATGTAATTGTGTTGAACTGACACATGCAAAGGGTATGGAGTGTAATTTCAGGGGTAAAAAATACAAATTGAAACCAAATTCATTTTTCATATATTATATATGTATTTGTGCTATAATTCAATCTTACAACATTAGTACAAATTAACATATTTTTATAGAAAAATACACATCTTGCAATATAGAACTACATTTAAATATATTAGGGCCATGCTTTACAGATATGCCCACAAACACTGTAATCAGGGAGTTGTGAGTTTAGAAAACTCACAACTCCCTGCTGTAATGATGTCTGAATGGTGGTTTGATGCAACAATATTGTGAACTCTATCTAAACATACCATACATTACCATGAAATGATTTACTTCATATGCACTCAGATAAAACAATATTAGTCAGCTGCTACAATTGTTTGTAATTTCTGTTCAGGCCCAATTCATTTGCCAGCTTCTAGGGACAATTATCAGGATGTACAGGAACACAAGCTTTGTATTGAAACTTACAATGGAAAAACAGAGAGAATGCATCATTAGAAGAGTGTGTACTGACTCTTCTTTATAGAGCAGGATTCTGCACAAAACAAATTGTTAAAATTCTTATCACTGCACATTAACTACAATAGTTGCTTCACAGCATGAAATATATTCATAAAAAATATTTTTCAACCTTAGAACAAAGGGATTTTTCAAACTTTCAGCACGCTTGTGACAAAGATGAATGGAAATCATGGAATAATATATCAAACAAATAATATAAATATGATTCAAATATTAATACATTAATCATACATGAATAGTTATGAGACATACAGACAATAAAGGACTACTTGATTAATTGAAACTATAGAGGTAAAAAGCAAAACCATATTATTGGAAGTGTCTGCTTCATGTGGATTTAAAATATCAAAAGATTAAGTTAAATTGTACACTGCGCCATGATGCATACATGTAGATAAATAATTAAGACAAATATACTACGATCACTCGAGTGCATTAAAATAATCATGCAGAAATTCTAATCAGGGCAATTGTTTATAAATAATCATTTGAATGTAATCGGCAGGTCAAGAATATGAAATAACATTGAAGATTTAATAAATTTGAACCATTAAATAGATCCTCATTGGTCTTTCAAGCCAATGAATACAATGAAGCTCATTCTGGGGAAAACACAAAATTCAGAGAGAAAATATGTACTACATTGTCCACTTCAGAGAGACATGTACGTTGTAGACGTTTCAATAAATTCACCAAGGTAGAGCCAAATATTCTGTATTCTATTTTTAAAGTTGAGATATTCACCAGTTCATAAGATCGAGGATCTATGCCTTTGCCTGAGGTGAGTTGGAGCAATATTGTGTGATGGAATGGTGCATTTAATTATCAATACAAAATAGAGTATGAAACACAAGTTGCATGAGAAACAAACATCGCCACCACAACACAATCATTATGTACATATAATACATGTAATGTGTATAGGATAGAGAACAGTGTACTGTACACAATCACACAATAATAGCCCCAATAATAGTATGTCTGGAATTGATTTGAGAATTAAACTGATCCCATACATGTACATGGACATTTACTGAAACAGTGAAAGTTAAATATATCACAACAATAATTCTAGGGCAAGAGGTAGAGTTCAATAATAAATCATTTTGGAATAAAAACCTGCTTAAAATAAAATAAAAAAAACAGATAAAAGTTGTTGTAACTACATTTTGATCATATCTCTACTTAACAAGAATTAAAATACAGTCAAAACTCGGTTATAAAGAGCACTGATATTACAAGCTCTCGTTATAATAAGGTAATTTTCCTGGTCCTATCTCTTTGTTTTTTTTATTGTATTTTGGCCCTGATATAACAAGGTTTCAATATCAAGAGATAATTTCTCTGGTCCCAACGACCAATTTATAACGAGGTTAGACTATACCAAGATATCTCCCGGCAGCCAAATGATAAAAATAATGATAAAAATCCATTAAAGAATGTGTTATGTTGTGTGGTTATAGTTATATAGCCCCATTCGTTAAAACAGATTTTAAAAAAACTGCACTGAAAAAAAAACTGAACTGAAAACTGAACTGAATGTCATAAGCAATAGCAGAGCTGCCAACCGAAATCCGTATTTTTCTCCTATTTTACTCAAGTTGCTTTTGGAGTAAATTATTATTTGGCAATCAGTAATTAAGTAAGACATTGTTATGTCCACAATACCACTGTTTGTCTCCTTGAATCAATGGCATCAGCTGGAAAGCATCTGGAAGCTATTTATAAGATCGAGAGGTATGCCATTTTGTATAGCAGCAAAACATTCATTCGGTGGATGAAAAAGCATTTTTATGGGAGAAACAGGTGTGTTGGTTTATATTCTTCTTCGCCTGTAAACTGATCTTGAATATCTATTCAATTCAACACTCCCTTGCTATGTGTAATAGAGTTGAAATGTGGAAAGGAATCCGTACTGGTTGGCAGCTATGCAATAGGTTATTGGATTGCAAAATATATTTTACCTACAAATCATCTATGAACATACTCTGTTTTTACCACATACATTCACAGGGAAATATACTTTGAGTTGCAATTCAATCATATTGTCCTAATGATAATCTAATGCTAAATTCAATAAGCTGCAAATTATTATCATTGTTATTATTTATTCGGCAAATTCCTAACAAAACAATTAAATTATAATGCAAAAGAATAAATAAATGGAAAAGGAGAACTTAATCTCCATAATCCGCAGGTTTTCCATCCCAACCCTCTCAAACCACTGAATGCAGGTGAATGATAATCAAATTATTTTCAATCTGTAATAAAATGGGGGATTTCAAGTTCAGTTTTGGTGTTGAGAACTTGTGTGTAAAGGGCCTAAACTGAGCTTGGGACTAGTAATTTGGTCCATCTAATTCTCAGAGTCCTCTGTATTCTGTATGTTGACAAGGGGTGTCTAGTTCTCTGAGTCTTCTTCCTTCTCTAGCTCTATAAGATAAAGGACCTTCTTTCCTCTCACCCAACTGAATCCATTATCAAACTGCACAATATCTGAAAATCAAAAACGATAAAAGATAAAATTAAAGAATTGACTGATATTATCTAACTTATATTTTTTTGTTAAAACAAAATATTAAAAGCTGATTTGCAAATTATTGTTTACTCTTTGGATGCCACAGGCTTCTGCAGAAGCCCAAATTACAAAGGTGTCATATATGAGATAGAATCTTCACCTGTAAAATACAAGGTCTAATTGAATTCCAAAAACAAATCATATATTTTCAGAAATGGAATAGTTAATATTTCTTTGACTCATTCACTAAAAAGTCTTGAAATAAACAGATAAAAGGCCTGTATGATATGTACAGTCCCAACCCATTATAAAGAGCACTCATATAACAAGATCTCATTATATCAAGGTAGTTTTCCTGGTCCCAAATCTTTGCTGTATTTTGGCCCTGATATAACAAGGTTTCGCAATAAAGAGATAATTTCTGTGCTTCCAAGGATCTCGTTATAATGAGGTTTGACTGTATTAATCGTAAGTCTATGGCACAACCTGTACCATAGAGGTACAATTGATTTTCAATTTATAGTCATATCTTTTTTTTTTTTATAGAGGCCCAATATGAAATTAACCTTCAAATCAGGTACATCACCAAAGCCCCAATCTTGCCCACTATCAAAGGCTTAAAGATATTTAATAGCCACTTGTGGGGAAAGAACATGCACATCCCATTTCTCTGCATCTCAAAGGTGATAATCACATTACATTAACATTGTGATCAGGAGCCTCAAAACATTATTTAATCCAGAAAATAGCAAACCTTGAAAATATATGTCTCATTCATAAAGGCAATACAACCCTCATTGGTTTTAGATTTCAATAACAGGACACATGCTAAAATGGAAATTAGAATGGAAGGAATTATTTGCTTTGTACACGGGTACTTCAAACTTTTAATACAGTTGCTAAAAAAACAAATGCTATGCTTTAAAGGAATTAATGATGTCTGAACAAATGCATAACTAGGATGGGGTAAAGTATATGTGAAGTTAAAGAATAGAGACATGGACTGGGTAAGAAATAAATTGAGAAAGATCAAGGTACTTACATGTTCCAAGCTTTGAGCATGCATATCCTCCAATCTCTGGAACAAGATGACATGAACATCGTGTCTTCTTCACAACCTCCTCCCATTGATCTCTCTTAGTCTCTGGTGTAGGTTGATAGAACACTGCAAACATTATATTGTTGTGTCTCGTCATAAACTCCCATCTGGACAAAGAAAAATAGACGCATTTTATTGCACATAACTTGCATTTAATACAAAATAATAACCCCAAGTACTTTTTTTAAATTCTTATTTAAAAAAACCAGAACCCTAAATTTCATTGAAACAATTTTGAAATGCTAGAATCCCTCGACAAGCACTTCTGGAGAATGAATGAGGGATAGATGAAAATGATAAAAATGGCAATAAAGGGGATACGCTCCAGAATTGTACCTACTTAAAACTGAGTTCTTCCTATACCTTCTAAAACACTGGGCAGCAACATAAAGTTCTCCACCCTAAGTAATAATCATTGAAGAATTGAGCATCATCCGAGCTAAAGTCAATCATAATCAAATACAAGAATAGACTTAGCTATCAAGTAAAAAAAAAATCTAATTTGTGGGCCCAAGATGCTGCCATCTTTTACATATCACTGGCATATATGTTAACAAATCCTTTTCTTTCAGTTTCAGGCAGAGTCTATGAGGATAGCCTATTGAGATGAGGAATACTCCGATATAAAAACTCACAGAGGTTTCTATTGTCGGAAAGCTGTGAATTGCAAAATATAATGAACCAGGAATTTAATTGCAATCTGTTCTTCAGTTACAGGCGCGCACCCAGGATTTTCATACCCGGGGGGGCTGAACCCAAATTTGGCGCCCCTGCCCCTCCCCGCTAAGCTGACAACCAAAAAAAAAAAAGGTCATCAACTCAAATTTGGCGCCCCCTTAGCGCCCCCCAGGGGGCTGAGCACAAATTTTGGCGCCCCTGCCCCTTGGGGCCACCTTATAAGCGCATTTAGTCAACAAATTTTGGCGCCCCTCTGGCTCTGACCCGGGGGGCTAGCGCCCCCATAGCCCCCCCCCCCCACGGTGCGCGCCTGAGTTAGTAGGTCAGCTGGTTCCTACTCTGGCAAGACAATATATTTGATTCCATATTACGGACTAACAGCTTCATGTGTAACAAGTCACAACGAAATCAGACAGAAGTCAGATTGCTCCTTTTATCTTAGTTTTCAAATTCATTATTCCATAATATTCATAATTTATTTATGAAGACTGTATTGACCAGTTTCATATGCCAAAAATTAAATGACAAACTGAACTGTTAAACACAAGATTACAACGGTTACCTAAAAGTATTTGTTGGAGAAAAAGGCTCCTTAAATTTGTCTTCTATTTTAATCGAATGCATTTTTTATGGCAAATGCAGGTTTTTATTGCCAGAGGAAGCCATATACGCAAATGTTGTCAAAAATCGTCATAAAATAAATAGGAAGTGATATTAGAATCAATGGGTTTTGTTACAATATGGCTGCTTATGTGCCGAATCTCCAGGACGAGTAACATATATTGATACTATAACATAAAAACCCTAGATTCCATTTCTTACTTGAGCACATAGCCTTCCTCCTTGACCTCATAAGGAAGCTCTATCTTTGACCCATGACCTATAAACACCTCTGTCAATCTGTCCTCGTGTAGGAACCCATTCTTCAGGTAGTAAGATTCAGGTACCTTCCCTCCAAACCGAATCTGAAAGAGGAATAATGAAACACACTTTACACATCTATATGGATTTTACATACAGTATGTGTTCACAAGAGTAGGCAACACTTCAGCCAAGTATCTAAAAATGGTAGTACTAGTTATCACTTTCTTGGTACAAAGACATGTAAACATATTGTGACGTAACATCTAACAAAGGTAAATCAATTGTTCAAGCCGATCTTCAGAGTAGTAACAAAAAGATATTGTCTCAAAAGAAGGAGGCAGATGAGATAAATTCAAACAACTGGCCCCAACATGACTAATGCTACACCCAGTTCCTCTCTGATCCATTGCCACTTTGATAGAGAATGATGAAAAAGTTGGATAAATAGGAGTGTTCTCTCTGTACACTGAACTGCAAACTACTGTGTGCTGAATCGTTCGGAAAAACGCTATTGACAGATATGCAGATTTAACACTTATTGCCACTTTAATTCAATTGCGTCTCTTTTGGTCCATCTGTACTCTCACAGATGTGTACTATATGGTCCGCTCACATAAAGGCACGCGTAATAAAAAGGCACGCGTAATAAAAAGGCACGCATTCAAAATGCGCGTTTTTATCTATGGCAAATACGCGCTAGAAAAATTGATCTGGATCTGTGGCTTAATTGTCTATGCATGGGACTAAGGAAGCCTTTGCGAACATAATTTTTTTGCTAATGCAGTCAAGAATTGGGCACAAAATCGTAAGTTTTCTTTAATACCAATGATTTTATACTATTTCATAGTAATCTTTAGAATTTATATGACATTAGGAAGTAAAAAATATAGCAATAAAAGTTGTTAATTATCATTTATTTGATCGGCAAAGAGCAGTGCGTGCCTTTATAGGTGTTCCATAAACTACTACAGTTTGAACGACGTTGTCGGAAACTGTTCCTCGTAGACGATTTTGGTGTTTTTTTCTGTTCAATATTTATATCTTCATAATCTTCAGAATATTCTCCTTCGAGTGATACCAGATTCGATGATTGAATGATATATCTTACTGTTTTATATTTGCTCAGAAATAAGGTGCGTGCCTTTATAGACTTCCATCATACATAATGTGAGCTCTGTGCCACGAGCATCAATCAAATGAAAGTTTGGTGACCTCTTACCTTTGACACACATCGAGGGTCACCATCCGGGTCACAAGCTGTTCCACCAAAATGAGCTGGCAGATCATCTCCTATGGCTTGTCTTAATGTCTCCTGATAATTACCTGTAACAACAATTAGATTCAATTCAAACCGAATGCAATGTAAATTTAAATGCATTTCACAATTTTATTTTAACCCTTTGGAAGCAAAACGCTTCTACAGAAGCCGAGCACAGGGTTAGAAGTCCAGATTACAAAGGTGTCACAGATGAGGTTGGCTGTTGAAGGTCTCATTTAGCAATTCCAATGACAAAACTTACATTTTAAGAACGAGGAAGATGGGCCTTCTATAACATAATCATTGAAAAGTTATAAAATAGCTGCATGTAGATGAGATATAATTATTCTTTAAATTCATAGTTGCAAGCAAAGCCCCCAATAACAGCTATGTGCGTCTGTCATGGGGAGGGTGGCAGCAGAGTCTTGGCACCACACTCAGAGGGTCAAAACAATATGAGATGTAATGTATATACACATACAAATTCATTGGGACAAAATGATTTTTGTTTAACTCCATGATGGCACCTAGAAATATTTCAACATAATTTCATGTGAATGTAATATTTGAGTGAATTGGGAGAAATGTATATCTCAAGAACAAGGATATGAATCGTGTTTGCTTACTCTACGAGACGCATTACCAACGTGTAATCTTTGAATCGACGAGAAGGAATGATAAAATTATTTGATTATTTGGGTATAGGTTCAACTTTTAATATCAACTTTCAAAGAGTTATGATCAGGTCTGAGATTCAACGTCTGAGACAGAATGTAACCTCCCCTATATCCACTGAGGCATTGTCGCATCCATTCCTCACCTCCTACTACGGTAACCTTTGTCTTGGTCGCTTCACTCAGGAATGGCTTGATCAAGTTAAAACCAATCGAGAAGAAAGCTGGAGCTGAAATTGAAAACATTGAGACATTAATAGTGTAACCCATCGAAAGTTACCCAACACTTCTGCAAAGATTGTTTTTATACATGTGCTTTTCACCCATGTGGTCAATAGATGGCATTGTATTGTCAATTAGTTCTTCCTGCTAACAAATGGATGGAACAGCAAAGCCTCCATTAGACTTACAAACTTCAACTCAAGAATAGTGAAATGCATAGCGTCAAACTGAGCCCTCAACCTTCAAATTATTTATATAGACAATCTCATTTGAGACTTGAAGAAATGGGAAGCTGAACATAAACAATCGAAAATGCCAAAATTGCCAAATTAAGAATGCCATAACAACATTTTGATGGAAATTCATTGCTCCTGAATGAATGTTCACCATGTTCAAAGGAATCATATTGGCATCTGGGATGGATTCCATAAATCTACTAGAAAAGGTGCTCCATCATCACCACAAAGAAATGATCCATAAAAAGTTGCATATTCACCTTTTACAATCATCACAGAGCATATTTCTCTGTGATGATTGCAAAAGCTTGACCACTGCTCTGTCTGAAATGGTTTTCTTTAGCTGAAACCAGGGTCAGGATTGATCACAATCCCAGTTTGCTAACCATTCTGAAATATTGAAGAGATGTATATCTTTGTTAAGTCATATCTTTGTAAGTGAATGTCAGAGCATACAATCATTAATTCTTACAAATTTTCTCTCAAGAGCAAGCAATCCGAGTCATCTGTTAAAAGAGTTGCCAACCTCACATAGATCTAAACAAATCCTACCATCCAACAAAGTATACTTTTCTTTGTTTTCATGCACTTTCCTACACTGTATCTCATGCACTTTCCTACACTGTATCTCATGCACTTTCCTACACTGTATCTCATGCACTTTCCTACACTGTATCTCATGCACTTTCCTACACTGTATCTCATGCACTTTCCTACACTGTATCTCATGCACTTTCCTACACTGTATCTCATGCACTTTCCTACACTGTATCTCATGCACTTTCCTACACTGTATCTCATGCACTTTCCTACACTGTATCTCATGCACTTTCCTACACTGTATCTCATGCACTTTCCTACACTGTATCTCATGCACTTTCCTACACTGTATCTCATGCACTTTCCTACACTGTATCTCATGCACTTTCCTACACTGTATCTCATGCACTTTCCTACACTGTATCTCATGCACTTTCCTACACTGTATCTCATGCACTTTCCTACACTGTATCTCATGCACTTTCCTACACTGTATCTCATGCACTTTCCTACACTGTATCTCATGCACTTTCCTACACTGTATCTCATGCACTTTCCTACACTGTATCTCATGCACTTTCCTACACTGTATCTCATGCACTTTCCTACACTGTATCTCCTGCACTTTCCTACACTGTATCTCATGCACTTTCCTACACTGTATCTCATGGACTTAAAATATCCTATTTTGTCCATTAAGTGTCCTATGTGCACTAAAAAAATTACTCGATAAGATAAAATCCTAGCAGTTGGCGTCTCGATGTTAAGTTTTTCACATTGTAATTTCAGCCTAAGCATAGAGAATACATGTATACTGGGGCAAAGGGCGATTAGCCCTCAAAACCTTAGAAATAGTCCCTGTGACCTCCAAAATGTCCCTGCAAAATTTACTGCAGGGGCTATTTTCTGGAGAAAAATCTGAAAAGAGTCCTCAATATAAAGTATCTTTTTACCCTTTTCAACCCCATACATATTCTGTTGGCATCTCTTTAAATCCCTTTGCATCCATGAATGAAAAACTTACCATTGATGACAAAACACTTCTTGAGCATCTCGGGATAATGAGCCTCAAATATCTGAAGGATGAGATTATACCGATCAATAAATGGCTTCCATATATGAGGTAGACCAGCCTTCTCCAGATCAAACACGATCACCATTCTATCTATCCTCCGACCCAGCTGGAGAGTGAAATTAACAAAGTCATTGGCATTTTTTAATGTTTCATCCATGATAACACCTAAATGTATAATTATGATAATAGTAATGGAATGCAATTATATTGGAATTATTGGAGACTGAAATTAATCATTGAACTCTACGAATAAGCTTGTGATTTCAGTTTTAATTTTTTTTTTTTCATTTCTCTTGAAAGAGATTTGGGGTTCAGTGGGATAACTGGACCACATCTAGGGTTCTCAGCTTTTAATAGGTAGCAAAGAAATCTGGATTGCATGGTTGATTCGGTTGGGCAATATTCTGGGGAAGATGTCTGTTCATCAAACATTGAAACTTTCAGAAATTATTATCTGGGCACAATTTGACCATCCCTATGATAAGTAAAACAGAGGGTAAATATAATGGGATCATATTACACCATCAACTTTAAAAAAATTGCAGTGATTTTTGCCAAATCTTGACATGGATGAAAACAGATTGACATATCATTCAAGCATAATTGGATATCTATTACCTATATTCTGATGCCATTATCTTTATCGTTGGGTGATTCCAGATAGTCTAATTCCAGACCTCATAACAGACACTCTATGGCCTTAGATCTAGACACAATCGCTTACTCTTATATTGTGACTACAAATTATTTCCTTAACATTCTCACCTTCTTAGTCTGTGATCTAAGTTGAGAAAGGATCTCCTCACAGATCTTAGTCTTCATCTTCATCAGGTCATTACCCGTACTTGAGAGAACAAGACCTCTTGGGTCAAAGTAACCAAACGGTTCATACCACACAGGGGAGCCTTCTTTATCATAGCCACATAACCCTCCAACCATGTACTTATCAAGCACCTGTGTAAGTAAAAGGAGACAGGGAACATAAGTTATTCACATATATATAACCCTTTAAATGGCAGATGCACATAATTATTACTTCCTTTTGTATGACATTTCTTTCTCTCTTTTTTTTATTTCTTATGTTTATCATTGTTTTTCAATACTTTTGTTTCTTTGTTTTATAAGATTTTTGCTGTAAATACAAAGTGAGAAAAATATTCATTTAATAAACAGAATTAATAGTGTCCAATAAGAAATTTTGCTGATGTAAAAGCACAATTATAACACAAAATACAATTATTGTTTAATGTTTACTAAAATTGTATTTATCCATAGAACTTCTTTATATACAATATTTCAGAAGTTAGTTTCATGAATATCTATCCCACAAGATGATTTTATTGAGAAAGAGGAATCATCTTTTTTTGCATCAACAGGGCATAATACAATATAAGATATGATGCGCTTATTGTAGAGAAGTGATGAACATACATCATTACAACGTCATGTCACATGACCTAACTCTACCAATTTGCTGAAAATATAAATGTTCAAATAATTTTCAATAACTTTAAAATATTGTATTACGTATTGTCGGATTTCGCAAAAACTTTTTTCATCTATATGAAAAAAATTTCCACTTTCAATCAAATCAAGATATTTCTGGTGTCCCCCTTCATGGCACATTCCACTTACCTCGGGTGGGTTCCAGTTGTCTATTAATGATAGCACATTCCACTTACCTCGGGTGGGTTCCAATTGTCTATTAATGATTGCACGTTCCATTTTTCTCTGAAAGATAAATGCTAAACAGGGAGAATAAAAATAAAAACAAATGCATAAAATGTTCGATTGTACCATGAGAAATGTTAGTGGATTGAGCTGAATGATGCATGTGGTTCAAGCCTTCTGATAGACTCATCATTTTCATAATTCTTGGCAACATCATGATTATCAACATCAATATTCTTATGTTCAATAATTTTATTTCAAAGGGTAGCTTCAAGAATGTTTGTTTCCTTCTTTTACTTTTATTCTATGGATGGCATGATATGACATAGCAAATTCCACTAAAATGGAAAACTTATGTAAATTACATTACATGTTGAAATTACATCAAGTAATATGGTGAACTTACATTTCTTATCATACATTCTGCTTTATCTACATCAAACTGGCGAGCTGCAAGGGAAAAAAAAAGAACCATTAGGTATATGTTCATGATGTCATTCTGAAATGTAGAGTATCTGGTATAATATATGCATTGAGACATATTCACAAACATATTTAGCAAGTTAAGTATGATACCACAAAATCCCCCCTAAAAAAGAGAAAAAAAAACTTGTCACACTTCAAATCAATCACTTTTAAAATGTACCTTATATCTCCGATCTCTTTGTGTGTTTGTTACTCTTAATTCAAAACTCAAATTATCAACCCCTCTTTATAGGTAGACATGCTTGAGCTCAATTAAAATGTTTTTTTTTTTCAACTAGGCATTAATTATAACTACCACTTTTTGTGCAGCTTCTAAGTTTTGGAACAACATTTGCAAATGAAGAGGTACCTTCTCACTATCATATTGGCAAGTCTAATATGTGGCTGTGCATCTAAAATGGGTGTTGCTGGAAAGCTGCAAACAATTATTTGGAACTTGAAATTCACTTCTTTATTTGTGCTTCTCATCAGACCCCCCCCCCCCCCCCC
>BQKZ01000248.1:45024-55027 GCA_036244855.1 Temnopleurus reevesii
CTGTGTGACAGGGTGCATACTATCTGTTCGGCTCTCTGCCTGTATTTGAGTCAACATAAGCAACCACAATCAGGACCAAAGTTCAATTATGATGAATATGTGCAATCTATTATACAATATTACTGACGATTCCTTAGTCCATTACACAGTATGTTTATTTGTAAGATTAGCAAAAACCCGTCTTGTTTTCAATCGGGATTTGTACGCTTAGCTCAGAAGTACAAACTTAAATTATATTTGCATTGTAACTCATCATTGCATTTAGATATGAATTGCATGAAACGAAAAAAAAAACCAGAAATGATCATCCCTCAAAATGGTATTATCATGACCTAGGCGATAGCGCACAATAAACTTGATATTATATTTCCAAATGACAAATTAAAGCACATCATTAACTATATTTTCAGAAAATTTATTTGTCTTTTTGTTATTGTTTTATGGTTATAAATCATTAATGTGTTTTTCTTCAACGGAAGTCCTAGAGCCATGCATCTTAAATATTCCTGATGGCCTCTATAAGGTTGCTAAACAGTGCACGGTATGATCTGCGAGCATTTCTGTAACGATTGATTCTATAATCACGCAATTAAGAATAAATACAGTTTCCCAATAAAAATGTCCCTGGTCACTGGTCATAAAAAATATTCAGGAAATATCTTTACCCATATTACTAAGAAGTATTTTTGTTTAGTTTTTTTAAGAGTTTGTTTAATGAGTTCTATTGCGTCAAAAGCCATACAGCCAGTCGAAAGTATATCAAGGAGCAATATCAGATCAAAATTATAGCCACGCTTCCAGTTGCGTTGCCCGAGCTGAAAATCACCTCACTTTGCGTTCCCTGTATCCCCTTTATTTTCCTTTACAATATATATATATATATTTGAATTTATTTTCTATTCCAGTACCACAAATATGAATGGAAAAAAAAATGAATTGTCAGCATGGAAGAAAAGAAAGTATCTCACTAAAATTGGTGTTCGAAGTGAATCGATTTATGTCTGCATGGACACAATAAAACATGTCGTTACTTTGATCTGTATTGCCTCATAAAAATAGTCATAACTTTGATTAGCAGGACCAATTTTCATGATAGTTCATTAGCCCAGATAGGAAACATCATTTTTGGAATATCGGCAAGAAGGGTTGTCAGGAGCATTCACATCGAGACTTTTTGTATAACTGGAAACAATCGAGATTTTTTTTTTTATACATAATCAAGGTGGGGAATGAAGTAAAACACTTCGTGCCCCATTTCCGGTAATATTTGTTCAAAATCTTAACCCTTCATTTTCGATGGACATAAAAGGGCATTTCTTACCAACTGCACTGTGCGATTATCAAGTGAAATAACCGAGTAACGTTAACATGAAATAATGACTTTAGGTAAAATTCAAAGGAATTAGATCAATTTGAGCTACTTTCCTGTCAGACGAGGTAGATGGGTACCGATCCCTGGTCTGACTAAAAGAGGATGACTTTGTCAATCTCGTCTACCCTGGAACATGATGACAAAAACGGGAATCGGTCCAGTTAGAGTTGTCATTTGCTTAAAGCTGATACGACCGAGCGCATCTTTACAATAGGAAGGTTTTTTTTCTATACCGCCCCCAATTCACCTCTCTCTATTTCGTTCTCTCTCTCTCTCTCTCTCTCTCTCCCTCTCTCTCTCTTTCTACCTCTGTTTTCCTCACTCGAGACAACTTTCTGTGGTTCGTGAGAAAGAAGAATAGAAGCTACGTCAAACGATTGTTTGCCTATTATGTTTGGTGACGATTGGGTTTACCCATCGACCGGGCGAACTTGTTGTGGTCGATAGACTTCCCGCTTTAGAAGGGCATACTTCGTTATCATGCTTTTATGAAGTGATGAGTTTGCATAGACTGAATATAACGAGGAATTAGATCTTCCACTGTGTAGTGATATACTTCGTGCTACTTTACAAATCATAGGCTGGACTGGTTAAGGATTAAATAATGTCTTCATTTCTGGTTTAGTCGCAAACATACACGAGGATGGCATCGAAGAATCTAATCATGAGGAAAGGTTTAGAGAAGGATCGGAGTGGTTTACCTCGAAGTGGCAGAGGCCCTGTCGGACAAAAATGCCCCGTCTTCCCCGTACAATACCTGGGTAAAATGCCTGCCAGGGGAGAGTATGGAAGAGAGTTTATATCGGAACCTGTCGAGGCTCTTATGAAACTGAAAGATCGACAGAAATCTCCAAAGAAATCTGCTCTTCAGATCACGGAGAAAGGTTTTCATTTCATGGACTTGAATGGGGCGTTTGGGAAAGAGAAACATGTTTTGATTCCGATTCACCACATCTGTTATGGAGTAGCTGATGAACAACATCCTAAAGTGTTTGCTATCATCACAAGAACAGATTCAAACCCTGAGAATAGCTTGTTTGAATGCCATGCTTTCCACTGCGAAAGGAAAAAGGAGGCGAGTGAGATCACATACTGGTTGCTTCGTACTTTCCTAGAAGTCTTTGAGGACTTGCAGAAGAGACGGCGGATGAGACAGGAACGGAAGTTCATTCGACAGCAGAGTGGTGGTGTTGCAACAGGACCAGCCTTTGATCTTTCTCCACCGACATCGCCTACGGAGTCATTGACGGCAGCCGATATGACCATGTACTCTGTGATTCTGGATGGTTCAAAGACTAAAGGTGCTGCTGTCAGACTGGCCAGAAATCATGGCCAGAACAGGCCGCTTAGTATTCCACCAGGAAAGACTGCTATAGATCCTTCAGTGCCACCTCCGCAACCTCATGCAGGGCACCCAGCACCACGCGATGTCTATAATGGAGCAGGGCCTAGCATGCACTATGTACCTCCCACTGGACATAGAATGCTAGCTGACAACCAGCTAGATGTCCAGGCAAGACCTATCCAACAATCACCTATCTCACGTCACTATGACCATCGAGCCTCAATCCCGACATCAGAGGTGACTCAGTATCCTCAGAGGGCTCCGCAGCCCACCAACACACCTGGTGATGCCCACATACATCCGGATGCCTTCAAGAAACCACCCGGTGCGCGATACTTCAAGAACCCTGCTCTTCCTCGATCACGTTCTTCCACTGGGAACACTTCCTCTACGGATGAAAGCAATTCAACTTTCTTTAGTGACTCTTTCAGCGGGCTGAGCCGAGATGAATCCGATTATATATTCATCGAGATGCTTCAAGAAGAGTTTGGTGGCCTGGATCTCGCACCAAACAAAGGGAAACCCGGTATCAACGGAAGGCTGAATCCTAAGAAATCACGAACTGGTAACGGACCGCCTGATCAGAAACTACGAAGTGAGGACATCGAGAAACGAGTTCGTGATTGGTTGGAGTATGAGGAAGAAGACAGGGTGGTGTTCAGCCCTTTGCCATCGCCATCGAGCCCGGTATCGCCTTCAACGATGAGAAGTCCAGCTGGTTATCATCCGGGGTACATCTATCAGAGTACTGGGTTTAGAGGAGACCCTCGAGGATCCAGGCCTGCCTCAAGGAACCTAGGAAGTCAGTCTAGTGTTACATCCGATAAGGATTACTTCTAATACACATTATTCTATTATTCATCACAATCATGTCTTCTTATTGAGAAATGACCTCTCTGATTTGACAATCATTATTAATGTCTTCCAAAGTATATAGGTTCTTGCCTAAAAAAAAAGACGGAAAAGATCATGTGGATTCTGGACGTGAGGCGAATTTGGAAAATTAGGCAAGACGTACAAAATTTCTATTGATGGCTCATGTTTTTCTGTCATGAAAGTGATATGATTTGATTTAGAAAATACCATGACAAGGATATCCAATTAAAGGCGAAGGCTTATTTCCAATGGAGTGGTTAAAAGTGGAAATCTGATTCTCAGTTTGGATAGAGACTTAACTGTTTAATTAAAAACATGAACCATTTGAAAATGTTCATAGTTTATATCGTATTCTCTGCACAATTATCCATATATTGTTATTGGTGCTGACTTTCATAGAATACGACATAAATTAATTTAATGGGAAGTAAAAACAGCAGCTCTTTAATGTTTTGATTAAATCAGTCATTACTTCTAAAGGAACTGGGACCGTGAAAATCAAATAGTACACAAAATATATAGTTGCTATATCCAATAAATTGAACAGCCTTATCACCTTGTATATTTGATTTTTTTCCCGTGTCACTCTATAATGAACCATTATTCATAATTATTTCTCAGATGCCATTTGATTTCAGCTTATCAATTGCTCAATTTTACGAACATTATGGGTGTGATTCATAATCCTCCATGAAATCTGAATATTGCCTTTTTATATCTTTATGACTCTCGGTAGTTGGTATTAGTCACCTATTAAATAGCAATATAGACAGGAAAAGAATGTGGATAGATGGATGACAAATAATAAGATAAAGATACAGAGAAAATGAAGAAGAAATGAATGGAAATATTTAAACATTATGATAGTTTTATAGTTTTCAGCGCATGGTATGATGGATTTGCATAAAAGGTGTTTTCTTGGAAGTTGTCATGGTGTTTATAATCATATATGAATTCCCTTAACAACCCGGATGCAAACTACAAATTTATGATTCTAAGAATTAATGCAAGGCTTTACAATCTCAAAAGAGAGCTTAATGAAATCATCAATCTATATCACTTGAAAGTTCAGATATTTTACAGTTCTAAGTAAAATCCGATATGGGGTTTTAGGAATATGGAACACTGCAAAGCGTTGTTCTCAAAACGTCGTGAAAAATAAAACGCAAATTAATTTGTGCTGCTATTGTAAAGGAGAAATGCAAATATGCAAACTTTTATTAGTTTTTGCATTTGAACATTGTTTGGAGAAGTTTTTATAAGCTTTATATATGGTTTCTCAATAGCTGATTTTGATATCATTTCAATAAGACAAAAGGGTCGCTAGCTTCGAAGCAACAGCAAGATCCACTTGCGTTTATTTCAATTTTATCCATTGGTTTTCTTGTCTATAAGAAATGAATTTTAATCAAAAGAAATGTTGCACAAATTCTGAACAGAGTATTGTTTTACCTGTAATATTAAGGGGTTCAATAGTTTGAAGGTAAAATATTGTGTTTTGTCAAGGCTTCCATGTTATTTGGAGGGGAGTGGGCAGTGTAAGTTGGGTCCATTTCCTTTCATGTATATTCATCATGTCCGCAGGTTTTTACTTATATGATACTTGAAACACTTGAAATTGTGTACTTTCAATACTTGAAACACATTTGAATATTAGCTGGTTGAGCAAGAAATCGCGTGACTTCCATGTTTTATATAACTGAAAATGTTATTTATTCATGCATTCAATTATATTTATAGCTAGCTGGCTGGCGTAGTATTATGTACACACAAAGAAAAAAAAAGCATAACCTGTTGAAAGGAGAACAGAAAGCGTTGTATCACGCATGATTTGAAAATATTCGAAACAGAAAATTACATTATTCTTTCTATTACAATCTTTGATGACAAAATACTAGATAGGAATTGAAATTTCGAAGTTTTTAAAGTCTTTTTAATGCATTGAACATTAAAGTACGATTCATTAATTGATATAAATTGTATTCATTACATAATAAAAAGAAATATCATGCTTTGATTCGCTTACGATCAAATACCATTGAATGAATTGCAATAATGAATGTTGTATTGTTTATGTTTTACTATGTGAATTGAAATCATAATTCAGCTATAAGTTGCAACGATTTTTAATCGATAAACCATTTATCTATCTATCTACCAACCCCAACGTGAATAGTGTCAGGATGAACAAGCAGTCAGAATTCTGCACATATTTGAATTATTTTGCATGAATTGCAAATAATGTGCATAACAATTGACGACATTATAGCAAAGATGCCAACCGTTTGGAATTTGCATGAGCTTTTCTATCATATTACTTTAAGGTTTTCACCACAAGAGAATGGCCGAGCGCGTGGTTGGTTTTTTTTTCACTTCTGCTCAGTAGTTCCGTCATACACATTCCAATTTTGCCTCATGAATATTCTGGAGCAGTTGTCATCTATGTCTTAGCATGATTAGAAATTATTTACAATACCATACAAATTATACTGTAGTAGGAAAAGGGATGATATATAGTGTATATGTTAATTTTGATTTTCCAATATTGAGGGCTTTCAGATTCTTCCCAGTCATGAATACAGCTGGCTTTTTATTCTATAGCAAATGCTATAAAGAGTCTTCCGTCTTATATTGTGCAACAGCCATTCCGTGTAAAGTGTGACGCGAGCCACGCTAGAAAAAGAAAATATTTAAACAAATAACACATATATATGATTATATCGTCAAGTAAGATTGATATTATTGTTCTAGAATTTTGATATGATTTTGATATGACTCCCGTGACATTTTCTCGGATTGGTTGATAAGACAAATATATAACTTTATGCAACACAGAGTGTCTACATGTATGAGCAAGTGTTGCATATATGAATGAAACGCTTGAAATATATGATGTCGTCTTTCAAAGAAAACTATCTTGTTATAATCATGAACATTTTATATCATTCAAATATTGAATTATAGAATAAATATACTCATTTTAGCATTCCATTTGCGTCATAATGCCTGGTTACTTGAAGAACAAATATTTGTTCCGATAATAGGAACCGGTTTACATTGTGG
The DNA here is from genome assembly GCA_036244855.1 of Temnopleurus reevesii. NCBI lineage: Eukaryota > Metazoa > Echinodermata > Echinoidea > Temnopleuroida > Temnopleuridae > Temnopleurus > Temnopleurus reevesii. The sequence continues at coordinate 51,681 of BQKZ01000248.1, forward strand.
CTCGGTTCGAGGTGAATATAAAGCATAATCTGTATATATGATCCATATTTAGACATCTTATACTGTATATAAATTAGTTTCATTAATGATTGTCAATGAGTTGAAGCATAGACCTGGTGGTGGGTCTATGGTTAAGAGACTTTCATGATCATGTTAAATTGTGAGATATTATAGGAATATTGATAACCAGTCAATAACTTCCGTAGATTTGTGCTTTATCTTACTTCACCCGTTATCACAACCATGCTCAATATTTACCAATTCCAATTATACCGGTTCTGTTTGGCCTCCTTTCATCTCTATACACTCTTAAAAGAAGAGTCTTCCCCAAAAATACTAATATTTCACCAGAAGCAGAAAGAAATGGTGAGTAAAACAAAAAAAACAAGTTTGAAGAAAATTGGACAAGCAAAAAAAAAAGTTATTAATTTTTTAAAGATTTGAAAATTGGGCAAATTAGTGAAAATTTCCAGAGATGTTGCCAATTTGATGACATTATGGATGCACAACTAAAATGAGTTTCCATTATAAATATGATGCCAAATTCCCCATTTTTACAGAGAGTTGCAAAGTTTGTATGAATGTAAACGTGCAAATAGTGGATCTACATAACTATCATAAAGATATCCCACGGTTAAAAATTTTGAGGAAATCATATTTTTGGGAAAAAGTAACATTTTATGACATTGATATGAATGAAATTAATGGTCAGTTGTGCACCTATGCCTATGATGTCATCAGTTGCCAATTTGTCTAAATATATAAACATTTATAACTTTCATTTTATTTGTCCAATTTTTCTCAAACTTTTTTTGATTTGTTCATCTATATATATATTTTTTGTTGTTGCTCCTGTTGAAGAAATATTACTTTTGGGTAGACTCTCTTTTAAAGAGAGTTGGGTCAATTTAGTGTTCTCAATATCGGTTAAAAGGGAATGTACATGCTTGCGCTAAATCATACATAACATTGGGTCAAATCTGTTAATTTATACAATACTTCGAACATTATACCCAACAAAAATTTGCGTTCCTTTTTACCCAACATGCTTTTAGTTATGAATACAACTCCTTCATAAATGTTCAATCTTATATGTGGTTCGAACCGGCGTCATGAAGGATAACTTAATTCCAAGTCAGATGCATCTTCCGACTGCTGTGATAGATACATCCGATATAGAGTCACCATAAATGCAATATGATAGATGTGAGAAATAAAAGATAATAAACATGATAAATGAAACGAATACTTGATGGAATGCACATATCAGAGCCACGAAGACTTTGCCCTTATTTAAATGGGGCCGATAAAAAACAAAGCAATTTATACAACAACGAATATATAGCAATACGTTTACATAAAAAACCAAACGCAAAATGCATGTGGAATTAACAGAAACAATAGTATTAGTAATAATGGAATGCGTATAAAAACTAGTGTAAACTATTACGTACCCCTAGTTAATCGCTACTAATTACGTCCCCAAATGGCCTTTTATGAAATAAAATCTTTAGTTTTCGTCAAGATTATTGGTAAACGAAAACGATTTAATACAAAATGGCCAATTATATATATATTTGTACTCATGAGTCTATAAAATGAAATAAATCAAACAAATGTGATAACATGAAACAAGGATCGGTCTAGCATAATTCAAAGTGTACTTTCAGGAATAGAACTCTAACGAGCAACAGAGCAGAGACTGATGGACATTAGGACATCAGAATTGTTGTTGCAACTCTATACTGTACCTTTATAGGAAAATGTACAATAATTACATCTTCACCAAAAATAAAAAGGAGCAATATTGAAGCATATAACCGAGTAGCAAACTGAATATATGGTTATGATGTGTTTGCTTTCTCAAACGGAGAGGGTCAAACTATATTGCAAACCCTTATGTTGTACGGCAGCCTGTATTAAACTGTACGACATAAGGTTTTCGTGATTTGTTCAATAGGCCACGTTCGTAATGTATTCCAATTCTATGCACTCTTCTCTGTCAAACGCACAATGACAAACTATTTTATTCACGTGACATGCAGTAGTTGTTGCTAGGTTGGTCAAGCTACAATGTTTGTCCAACCTAGCAACGTAAATGTATGTAAGCACCATTTTGACTATTATACTCTTATCACCTTTTGACAGGTTTATACATAGTTCATTTTAGGACAAAAGTGAATAATTTTGAATACATTACGAAAGTGGTCTATTACTCGTGACTCGGTGTAATAGTTATCGCAGAGCTTTATGCTTCTGAATAAACAACCTAATTAAAAACAAACACACCGTCAACATGATTTGCATGGAGTGTTAACTATTGCATGGATTCATTGTATCTTTGACAGGAAAGACTATCCTGTGATATGAATTCAAATAAAATCATTGTTAAAAAGCTCGTTGGGTTTCAAACATATCTTTATGTGAAATTTTTTAATATAAATTATCATAATATCAAATAACCACATAAAATGAGATGAAAATTAAAATAGAAATGGCTGTTGAAAATTATACAACAACTCTACAGGGAAAGCAAAGAATTGCACATCAGAACGAGACCATGAATTTAAACTTAATTTTAGTTCAATAAGTCGTTAACAATAGTCCTGAATAATTGCATATTTTGTTGATTTGCAGAGCGTAATCTATGAAGGTAAAGAGAGCGGGGTCTCCGTGCCCTCGTTCTCTCTATTTGCTTTTCATTTTACGCTAGCTAGTGCAAGGTTCCAGTGAATTATTATCTGTTCGCGTTCAAAGATCCAGAAATAACAAAAGAATTGTATTTGCTTTACGAGCAGTAGCGATGTGGAGGTATTCGTAAATCACAAAATGTTATTGTCAAAAGACGGGAAATGAAATGTGGTTTGCATTAACTTTTCCCACGCACTAAAGTTGGGGATTCTGACTAGATATCATAATGAGTAAATAAATTAGTCTTATCATGTGATAGAGAATTAAAAAAAAACCGATTGTGAACCATTGGTTATACCAGGGAGTTGGGAATTTGCTCACAACTCCCTGGTTATACATAAGATTTCATTATAAAAGCATCACACTTTTCATATATCCATTTTAGCGTAACATTTTGTTTTGGCTATTCATGAAATATTTATTATAGATACATTCATGAAATATTTATAAAAATATACATTTTCTGTTTCACTACAAAAGCTTGGCTAGATATTTACGAGTTTAATATTAAGGACGTATCAGTTTGAAACACACACATACGTGCACTAACATACACATACTTTCATACACACACGTACACGTACCCAGTTAATTTAAATTTGTACGCGACGCAGGCCCGGATCCAAGATTTTTTAATGGGAAGGGGGGGGGGGGGG
>BQKZ01000248.1:57938-68545 GCA_036244855.1 Temnopleurus reevesii
AGGATTTTAAAATCCCTTGTCCCGATAACTGGTCTGTAGACCACTTGAACCCTGCATCCGGACAGGCCTAGGCATAGCCAAAAGATCGGTGCTAATGCACTTTGGTATCCAGCCTAAGTTAGGGTAGGCCTATATGTTATAGGGTTTAGGGTTATTTTTTCTAGTGTTAGGGTTAGATTTAGGGTTAGGTAAATTTAGGGTTAGGATTAGGGTTAGGCTGAAAATTAGGGTTAAATTAAAGTTTGGCTGGATACCAAAGACAAAGTGCATCATACTATATATAGCGCCAAAACTAAGATCTAGATCTTGCCAGCACTGAATATCATTGAAATTAGACTCTATCATTTTTTTATTTCAATTTCAGTTAATCATTGCTGGTTTGAGACTCACTATCCACTTGAATTAAACCACCGATTTCGGCCTCACAAGAAAATAAAAACCGTGGCGGATTCCGTTAAAATCCCCGTTCCACGTCCCACCTAGCGGCAAGCGGCACCTGCAGATGCCGGGTGCGCCCCGAGCGTTGTCGACGGAACTGGGGAACTGACAGTGCTAATGAAATTGAGTTATCGGACACTCAAACCTTGACCCAAACCCCTCTCGATTTGTCTTGGTTATGGCTTAAATATCTATAGAATACTTACAGTTACACAGGACACAGCCAGTTGTTTCTTAGTTTCAAATCTCTAGGCATCCGGAAAACAAAGATCTATCATATGATGTATTAGTTTTTTTATACAAATGATGTCACATTCAGCACTCCATACGACGAATTAAGAAGAAATGTTACAGAAAAACAAATGCATTTTTGTAACATCGCCCGATATAGAGCGTTGCATTTCTGTCCAATAGGCGCGCGTAGTAAAGTTGTTACAGAAAAACACGATGTGTGTTACAAAAGAACATGTGCTATCTCTCTCTCTCTCCACCCGCTCCCTATCCCCTCTCATTCTCCAACAGGTCCAATGATATTTCTCTCACACCCTCTCATACTGGTAATCGTACGGTCATACCTCTGTCTCACTGTCCCCGCTCCATGTCTTCCGGATGTCATTTTTAAGCATTGAGAACTGGAGAAGGCGGAAATTGGCAAAACAGTGGTCGACATTGAGAGAGAAATGGAAGATAATAAATGAAAAGATCACATTAGACGTGGGATAGAAGCGGAATGCCAAGAGGATTAGAATATAAAGGTCATAATAATATCAAATTATAGTTATACAATTATTATTATTCGTTTCTTGTTGTAATGCTCAATATACACGTCATGCTATTGTGGGATATATTTGATTAGATGAGGGGACAAACTTAGCTATTCAACGCTCATAATACATTGTAATTGACGCAAGAAATTTGAAAATGAATAAATCGTCCTTGTGCTTATTAGGTTTAGATGATTTCATTTTTTTCAGTGTCATTCAAAATGCTCTGCTTGAATAACATCGTTGGTTGTGTAGGATAGCTTTTAAATTCAAGTGATTAGCGGTCTATAAGCATGATAAGGGGTGAGGAATTCGCATTGGTCAGTGAAGTCAGAATTCGAACATTATTCATGAAATGGGAATTTATATTGTTGTCAGAAATCAATGATTATTGAACCAATTTCATATTAAGAAGAAAATGCTTCTCAAGCGTTAGTCGACTTCTGTTCGGGTTTTTTTAATAGTATATTTAAGTTGAATTCGGGTCCTAGATTTTCAAATTGTGGAAGTTGCAAAATGTTGGTTATCAAGAGCGAGTACAGTGATATCATATTCTGTCTATCCTAATGAAGGTACTGAATAAAAAAATGATAATACCTGCTCGATTGATTTTGATATTAAATGTTTCTCTGAATCACTAATGTCACGGATTGGATCAGGACGGCACATAAACTATGTTTGGACGGCACATAAACTATGTATGATTATTTATTTTCCACATCGTGTACTAATCGGACTATTGGAATGAAGTAATGGATGTGAAAGGATTTCAAAGATTGATTTTGTCTACTTGTTTCTTCTTCTTATTCCTGGAAGCTCAAGTCACCGCCTATCCTCATCAATGTAAGTGCACACTACGATATGAAATAGTTTTATATTCATCTAATTTACAAAACATGTAATGGTAGTCTGTAAGGATTTTTTTTTGGGGGGGGATGTATATCATTATTTTGAATGGAATATTCCAATAAGGTTTTCATTAATTTGTTTTTTCTGTCTGTTTTACACAACAAATAAATTAGTGGTTAGAATTCTTCATTGATCTCTATTGTACATGTGTTGGACAACATGCTGCCGAAAGTAGAATTGGTTAAAAAATCACAAATTTTTGTGTATTCAGAATGTCAAATTCTATCTTCACATGCCATCTTTAACTGACCTCACATTCGTTGTTGGGCATATATTTAGTGCATGGATAGAAAATAAAGATAGACAAGAAATTATAAATATAAGTATAGCGATACAGCATAGGCCTACCAGTTTTTTCTTCTTTTTTTTGTGGGGGGGGGGGGGGGTAATTTATGTATTTGTAACCAGTTATAAGCCATAGAACAGATTGAAATAGGATAGTATATCTTTATCACAGACATGTAAGGTATGCCTTCGATATGACATAGTGTTTCCTGTCAACTTCTTACTTTTCTTAAGCGATTTCACGATTCGAGCTTTCAATTTGGCTAAAATCACATACAAAACCCTATGCATTCTGCTCGAAATCACGTACAAAACCCTATGCATTCTGCTCAAAATCACGTACAAAACCCTATGCATTCTGCTCGAAATCGAACGCAAATTAATTCAAACTGTTTTGAAAGTATTTTGAAAATAACTGACTGACTACCAATTTTGTGTTGTTAGACTTTTACTTTTCTCTGTCTCTCGCTCAATTTCTGTTTCTGGTCCCCAAGGAAGACCAGATCCACGTATTTGCTGTGCAGCTGATATTGGGCAGTTCAGTGCCATCTCTCTCCGCTCTCTTCCTTTAATTCTTTTATTCATATATTTCACATATATATTATATTTCTGCTGATTAAATTGCCATGCTTTTTTAATCGAGTATTTTTTGTAATTTTCTTATGATATATATACATATTCTTTTGTATGTTCTGTATATTTCAATTTTGTATTCGTTGTGTTATCTTTTATGACGGAAATAAAACAAACAAACTAAGTGTTTCACCTTCCATGTTATCTGACAGATATATATTCATGCCCCGATGGCTGGATACATCACAATTCCTCATCCCGATGTTATAAGCTTCTGGACAATGGTGACAAGTTACATTGGAGCGATGCTCAGGTAGCATGTGAGAATGCGTTACCCCCAGGCTCCTATCTCTTCGTACCCTCCTCCTTGGATGAGGAGATAGTGATACAGTCCCTCTACCAAACATTACTGGATGAATTGGCTGGTAGGCATGAGATATGGATAGGATGCTCGGATCTCGAGGATAATACTACATTCAGATGCTATCACGAAAACGAATTGATGACTTACAAGAGTACGTGTCATCTTTTTTTAATTCTATCATCGGAATTTCTAAAGGAACTTCATAATTTATTTTTTTACTTCGTCATTTTAAAGATATTTTATTGATTTGAAAAGTAGGTGGTTTAATATTTGATAACCTCTGATCTCAGCCCTTGGTCGTGTATCGGTAATTATGACTACATACATGACAAGACAGTTACACAGGTTTAGGTGTAAAAAAAAAAAACCTTATTTGTTGGAAATTAACTATAATAAATTTTCAAGTGATGTGATATTTTTGACCAAATACATTTTTAATAAAATGATTTTGTTCAGTATCGGCACTTTATTATGGTTATTCCTTTAACAAAGTTTTATGAAAACATTATTACAATATTAAATAGCACAAGTTTGATTCTTATTAATGAACTATTGAGGAAATAGTGTATCATTAAAAGCACAATGTGCATCGAAATTGACAAAGTAATTCCTGAACCATTTTAGATTAGGCATAAATTTAAAAAATGTAATCTGACCATCACGTCAAGAAAGGATTGTTTTAAGTGGGAGAAGAGAGAGAGAGGGGGAGGGAGTAATAAAGCATTACTGCGATTACTTTTAGCAGGCATTCTGCAAAACTTAAAGACATAGTCACACACTCTGATTTTGTTATCTAAAAATACCTCATATCAAGATGTGTGACCAATGTTATTACATTCAGATTGATGACAAACATGCGTGCAAACTAAGTAATACAGGTGCTATCAAGATATCTATGAAAATTGAAGAAAGTGTACCACATTGTGCCTTTGTAGGTCATATATTGAATTTTATCTTTCTTAAAGCATTAAACGTTGATTTGAAAGCCAAATATTTTCACAGCTTAATTAGCATTACGAATCTGGCAGATGAGAATTGATTAAACGATAACTTTGTTATACAATGCCATTAATTGACTTATTACATTTGAATAAAAAGGATACAAGATATGTATTGGTCAAAGATATTTTCACCTTGTCGTACAGATTGGAAACCCGGTAATCCAGATGAAAACAAATCGGATACGAAGCTAAACGGAGCAGCGATGGACATAGAGGATCTACAGATAGGATGGACACAGGAAAGTGAGGGAAAGGATATGAGCGCAGTTTGTGAAAGTAAGCGGAAATGTCTTATAAATGCAAAAATAAAACACTCTTTTAGAATGCATTTCAAAGTGTTCATTCAATGTATTATCGAAGGATTTTAATATTTATATATGCCCCAAATAATAGATTTTCATTCATGCTTGGGTGATCATCAATTGTTTATATCAAGGGTGCATGTAAACAAATATTTTGCACCAAAATGGACATAATGTGATATAAAACAACTCATCAAGATAATTATTAACATTAAAAATTTCACTTAACTTGGATTCAAACTGATTTAGTGTTATTTGTTCAAAGTTTCTTCGATTTTTTAATTGATATGATTAATTTATTTGTTAATCCATGCATAACGGCCCCCTTTACGCATCAACAGTATGAAAACCTACATGTATCTTCCCCACAACATTTCAAGACTGTTTATTTGTACACTTCTTGTTATTTTGAAATTATATTATCAAAGCTAGCACCTTTACAATATTTGAGGGTATTTAGGGATTAATAATTACTAATGAGAGATAAATAATTACAAATCATGGATGTCTTATAAATACCGATTTATTCCAGTCTTTCTGTGGTGTCTAAATGAACAATTAAATATTCTATTTTCTGCATGCGTTCAGCATGGTTGAGAAGATTACTCAGGGTTTTAAGGACATAGAGATGGGTGCCACTTAATTGGGAATCAGCTTGGATTCTATGCGTGAGTTTCAAAAGTTGTCACCGTTGAGCGAAAACTATTGTTAGAATAATTATAGAATTTCTATGGTCTTACATAATTTAATAAGTCTAGATCTGTCATGAATCTATTGTAATACATATATAGAAAAGAAGGTTTCTGCGTCGGTTATATTAAAAGTAGAATAGACAAAAAAGGTAATAAATGATTAAACCGTAGCACGAGAGTATATATTCGATATTTCGGCCATATATATATATATATATATATATATATATATATAGGTATAATTCTGCAAAATAACTGACAGTGCTCGACCAGAAAGGGAGCGAAGTATGTTATATTTTATACAGAATGAGTTAAGAGTATACTTGTTGTACAGACTGTTTCACCCGAAGGTTCATCAACCCTCGGGTGAAAAAAAAGGGAAAAAAGAGAAAGGATATGAAAATGGATACGTTGTACGTTGACAGGATTTTGAGACATTGGCATACCATCCAGAAAAGTACTTTCCCACAAATCCGAGCAAAGTTTCAGTGCAACTAATTCAAGACATTTTTTTCTATTTGATGGTTTTCAGGGCCAGCCACTGTGCAAATCGTATCACCCTACATGAGAACCTACGCCATAACACGTGACCTCACTACGGGTTTGATCGTACGAGATCGGTGTGCATCGGGTACCACGCTTGAGGAGCCGTTCATGGTTAAGAGCCTTGTACGATGTGGAGCGGCGTGTAACCGACGAGACGGATGTTCATTCTTCAACTACGTGCAGACACCGGGTCAAACGAGGGAAGGTCGCTGTGAGCTACTAGCGAACGTCAACGGAACCAGTTACTTCGAGGCAAGATGCCGGTCTTTTACTACTTGTTGAATAGCAGTTGTTTACATGCTTCATGAACGCATCTAGGATTTGAAGACCAGGGAGCTCGACCAACTTGAAATTACACCCCCTCCGTCAAGCAGCTGACAAGTAAAACAAAATAAAATAATAAATTGGCGGCACCAAACAAAACAAAATATGAAATACTTTCACAAATGCTATTCCTACGCTACTCATAAGTCAAAATAATAACATACAAGGTTTATGTAATGCAAGTATGCTACGCCATCGTTGGACATACTGTAAGTTTTGAATGCCAGCGATATTGGTGCCCCAAAATTGATGTGAATGCGCTTTGTATATTTCCAACCTTAAGCATACGGCTAAATTCAAGCTCTTTATAAAATCATTTTTTTTTGTAATGCATTGTTTTTCTTGAGCGCCATGAGCGTCAGAGCTTGGCATATAATCGCACTATCTAAGTAGGTGAGATTGGGGCTAGTTGGCTTTCTTTTTTTTTCTTTTTTTTTTGTTTACTAAAGTTACTGTACAATTTGCTTTGAAGGTCTAAACAGTGCCCAAATGTCTTTATTTGATAAAGTTGTCGCTAACTACCAGCCTCATTTCGACCCCTTCGGTCATCGCATTTTTTAAACAATTCAATGTTGAATGAAAATTTTCGAACAGCAACTTGAGTGCAAAAAGTGGGCGAACTAGCCCCGGTCTCCCTTATACGCTGGCCTAAAGTGTGATGTATTTGGACATCAGAGTAACATTTGTGTATTGCTCCTGTAAAGTATGCGACGTGCATGAGTTATACGTCAGCATACGTTAAAGACTGTTTCAAGATAAACGATAATCTATTGGTTCTTTGGTATAAAAATGCAGACAAATTAGATATCCACTGGCTTTGTATAGTGTATGTAAGACCAATAATTGAAATATTACAAACAATGAGTAGCAAGTTATAAAACATATATGATGGGAGGTGCGATTGGAAAGAAAAATGCAATTACACATAAATGCATGACATTGAAACAAATAATAAAAATGTGTAGAATGAGTACAGTATTGTGTAGAATTACATTAAGGTAGAATCGTTTAATTTCAAAATAATCAGCCTAAATTATGCACGAAAGTTGAATAATGATGAATTAACTCTTTTAGAATATAATTTGTATATGTAACAATCTACTGAGTAACAAATGAATTATAGAGGTGGATAGAAGTTGAGAAGACGTGTGTGCTTGGAGGACAAATTTCTTACTAAATAACAACCTTTGCAAAATGCATAAATGACAGTTCGGAGGTCCATAAATTCAACGTCGTAAATAGCGGATGTGTTGCAAAGCAATAGCATAGTAATCAGATTCCAGAACGGTTGAATTCTAATACAAGCATTGAGTGGATGAGGACTGTCTTTCATTATGTTCTTAAAGGATTAAGCGAGGCTGATACTTGCATGATTCTGTGGCACGCATTTGCACAACTCGAGTCGTGTCAGTGCGCAAACTATTCGTGACTGCGTGCTAAGTTGGGACGAGAATGTTGAATTATTCAAAATTTTGGTCATGACAAATTTTGCGACCGGGTCGTGAACTATACGCAAACTGTTCGAGAACTCGTCGGGGCGATGCGGGATTATGCTTGACAGTGGTTGGCAATGCGGCCTAGGAAGCGAGTGTCATAAACTGCCACAAATATAGTCATCCATCACATGTGTCGATGCTATCCCGGAGACACAGCAGGACACAACACCGTCCAAATTGCGCAAACTCGTCGTGCCAGTGTTAAGTGTGGAAAACTCTGTGTGAACCAGAAGAGCTTTATATTTTACACGTTAATATATAAAGCTCTTTGACGTGAACTCATCTTGCTACTTCGTGTCAATGTGGACACAGATGGGCACGCATTCAACTAGTCATGAACTTGTCTTGAACTATGCGCGAACTAGTCGTGAACAGTCCATGCCCTCAAAATGGCACAACTTGTTACGACAAAATCTTGGCCAAAAGTCCTGCAACTGTCAGTCTGGCTTTACTTTACGCCAAAAATTAGGAAGCGCAAATTTAGACGAATATATCAATAAAGGTTTAAGTGATATCGGACAACAAATAAAGTTACGAATATTTGGAAAATTAAGAATAATTAAAAGAGTTATATTCTTAGCGAATTGGCAACTTTGGATCACGTGACATGACTTGGTGATGACGTATGTTCGTCACTTCTTAACAATTGGCTTATCATTTCTCTTAACTTTTTCAACCATTGTTTTTTTATCTTTAAGACAAAGCACTATGAATTAAGCTCGATATCTATTCAACAATTATAATCAGGGAATTTATAGCTTCAAGATAAGTCACCTATATAAAAGATTAATTGATAAATCATTGCATAGATTTGATTTTAATAAACGATTAACAATAAGACTATTTATCCATTAATGAATTGCTATAATTAAGAGAATGTAAATATCTGAAACACTACTTCAGTTACGTATGTAGTTCAATTACTATCTAAATTGATTGCATAATTTGAAAATTAGCATTTCAATAACTTTCTTTTAGATCATATGTTTTTTAAAATAATCTATTATGTTTATTATGTTTTTTTAATACCTATTTTCTTTTTCTTTTTTTTTGTGTATGATGTTTGTCAATGTAAATCCAAAGTGAGAAGAAAATTCCTTTTATCAGAACAGTAATTTTGATGACGTGAAAGCATCACAACACAAAGCACACAAATCTTTTTAAATTCATTATTTATTGAAATCATATTCATCTATAGAATTTAATTTTATCTTCTGAACAATGTTTCAGAAGTTTAATTCAATACTATATATTCAACTAGATGAATTTATCGAGAAAAAGAATCATTTTTGCATCCAACGACTTAAAATCAGAGCATAAAAAGCCATAAGAGCAATAAGAGTATTAGAGCAGTGACGAACATACGACATCAACACGTGATGTTACATAACCAAACATTGACAATTTGCAAAAAAAAATATAACTGTTTCAAGACATTTTTCAAATATTCATAATATTTTATTTATTGTCCGATTTCGTTCAAACTTTTTTGAAAAATATATTTTTTTCTGATTTTTGCGCTTTCAATCAAAGCAAGATTTTTTCGGACTTGGAGTTTTCCCTTAACTCTGGATGGAAGGCATTTTTCATAGATTGATTCGATTTGTGTCAGGACCGAGCATAATGATCCTCTGTACTATCCTGCGAGTTTGATTTCTTCTGTTCATTTGACATGCTTTCCAAAGTGCAAATCTGGCTGTAAGTCGTTATGCTTTTGATAAGAGATTGGTAGAAGAAAGGTAGAATCTTTGTCAATGTGGTAGGACTTTCCCTAGCAGACAATTTTTGTCACCAAACCATCACCTTACATGGTGTATTTTCGATATCTTAATGTTAACAAAATTCCTCAGTAGTCGGATATACACCATCTGAAACGTCTTTGGAGGTATTGCTACAAAATTGCATTTGATCTCAAGATTGTAGAAACACCCAATGTTAATCATGTTAATGTGGCAGACATGAAACCTTCTGTATTCTTGGATGGATCAGGTATTTATTATTGCAGATGGATGGTGATGGCATTCTCTCATTATATACTGGAAAAACAGGTTAAAAAATGGTGAATCTCCCAGGTAACGAAAACACGGCCATCATTATTATCACTATTGTCATTAGCACTATCTATGTATTTTGCAGGCTAGCGCGTCCCTATTAGCATGTGGAAATTTGAAGTTCGATGTCTTTTTATGAATGTTATAAAGTTGGTCGGGAAAATCCCGTCGTTTACTCTTAGAATAATTTGCATTTATGTGTTTCATATGGATGTCTCTTATAGATATATCATTCAGGACAGTCATTAGATTGTCCTTGTCACGAGTATGCGCACCTTATGGCGATGGAATGGTATTATTATGGTATATTCTCCAAAGAAGACAATGAGTATAAAGTTAACCTATTTCAAATCAATGAAAGCATGGTAGAATAATTTCTTCTGATATACCGGTATGTGTTAAAATACTTCTTGATACAGTGATGTTCAAACACTATTCAATCAATGTAATAGAAGGCCTATGGTATGAATTTGTTCCAATGTATTACTTGTGCAGCAATGATATTGTTCACATCGTTTAACCAAAGTATTACCTCCTTAAAAAAGTTTATGCTCCATAATGCCGATTTGTGCCAATTATGATACCTAAAATAAGAATGAGTGATTGAGCTGTACAACTCCCATCCCAATGAAACTCAATTATATTTTTTTCTGAGTTATACTATACACCAGACATCATTCAGACTGCCACCAGTGAACACCCGGTGACTCGACGGAGGTTCCAGTCATACCACAATCACACTTTCACGAGGAACAGCCGGGTACACAACAGTCGTACCTGACAACAGGAGGATGTTTCATCAAGATTTGTTACAGAGACAATTAGTCAGCGCTGACAAATTCCTTGATTGTGATAGGATGAA